>JAABOM020012472.1:0-19382 GCA_011800125.2 Solanum clarkiae | reverse complement strand
ATATGAACCCGAACCTTTTTCTCTGGATTTTTAAAAGATTTTCTCTGTTAGGTCTTTTAAAAATAATTTAAAGGTTTACTAATTATCCGCAAAATTAGGTGGCGACTCTCTGTCCTTTCAAATTTCGAGAATTAATTTTGCTCAAATTAATTGAGTTTAAATTGATTCTCGATTTTTGAACCATTTTTCAATTCAATTTTTTTAAGAGTCGATCAAATTTCGGCGTAACAATAACAATCATAAAAAAAAAATAACATTAGATTTTGAAATAATTTTTTAACATATAAAACTAATAAACTTAAATAAAATAAAATATTTTATATGTAATATAAAAAAATATTTTATAGATGAAGGATTAAAAAAGGAAAAGGTAAAATAGGCTTTGAAGAGCCAGTTTTTCTAACTTCCTCTTGCCAACAACTTATACAATACAATAAAAACTCTTCGAAGACACACCTATTCTAACTTCCAACTCCTTCTTGCCAACTACTTTTACAAAATAATAATAATAATAATAATAATAATAATAATAATAATAATAATAATAATAATAATAATTAGAAAAAAAAAGGAAGGATGTAGAAATACAAATACATCGTCAAATATTTGATTATGAAAATTTTAAATCTAATTTAACGCTGTCTTTGAAATTTGAGAAACATCTATAGTTCTGTTTCTCTTTTTTCACTTTTACTATATTTTTTATTTTAGATATTGTATTTTCCTAAAAATGATCATATTTAAATTATATTTCGTGTTTTATCATAAAAAGTGTATTTAAATAATCAAATACTATTTGCAAAAATTATAATTAAACATAACATTATCATCAAAGTCAGTTTAATTTTTACTTTTAGGTGGCTTTTATTCGTAATAAAATTCTAAATGGAATTCAATAAAAGTAAATTGGGGTGGTAACATTAAATCGAGTGAGTGTCAAAATAAATATTATTGTTCTCTATGTATTACTAAAATACTAAAATTTTTATTAAAAAAAAAACTTTTATAGTAAACAAAATTTTTGTAAAAAAAAATTTGCAAAACAAAACTATTGTAGAAAAAAATTTGTGAAAACAATAACTATAAAGATTCTAAACAAGTTTTCAAAAACAAGTAAATAAGAAGTAATAAAAAGATGGAAAAAAAGAAGTATCCGAGTCCACAGAATTCACTGTGTGTCCTCAATACTTTTAATCCCCTCACCGTACCTGAGGTTGTGGATTATTTCCTCCCAGGATAAAACGGATATACTTATTAAGTAGCGGTACCTCAAATTTCAATAACTTCAGCGAACTCAAAAGGCAGCAACGAAATCACACTAAGACTCTACTATTATTTGGAAGAAATGTATGCAAATGAAGAAAATGTTATATCAAAAAATGAGAGAAGACCTCTCTATTTATAGCCAACAAAGGGTGCTTCTTGTGCCTTACTAGAAAAGTCACATTTGTATGGAAAAAAACATAATCTTTTAGAAAGGTCACCACTCTTAGGAAAAGCTATGACCCTTTAGAAAAATCACAACCCTTCAATTCCATTCATACTTTTAAAACCCAACAATCCCCCACATGAATGGGAATGACTATTTTTTAAAAAAATAAAAATAAAAATAAATAAAATACATGCATAAACAAACTTGTGTGATTCGTAAGTAAGGATTAATTGCATTTGGATAATTTTTCCTCTGAACTTTCCATAGTGAACATATGTCGGATATACTCGATCAATCGGTAGATGTGATATCTTTGAACCATCGATCTTTGTTGTACAGCTAGACAATATAAGTCACACAACTAATCCTTTAACTGGTATTGGTTCTCATTGTTTCGTTCGTTTCAGCTATGAACACTTCCTGGTTCATAAATGCATAGAGAACTAGCCTTATCAAATTCTGCTTGAAGCGGCTTACACTTCTCACTTACATAGGTAATTTTTAAATGTGTTATCCTATAGCTATTTTAGTTTAGTAATGATTCAAATGGGTTATGAGTAGAATTCTTTTTTTTTCAAATTTTATTCACATCTTGATCAATAAAATATTAGGTTTTGTCGTTATAGAACACAGAATTCTGTGGAAGCAACATATGCTTGTGACAAGTAGGATAAATCACTAAAAATATATTGAATTTACCTGATAGTTCCCATTTTGGGAACGTCCAGTAGATACACTATTTGATATACCTTGTATTAAACTTAGAAACCATTAAAAGGTCATATTACCTTATCCTTGTTCCTGAACATTGTCTTATCATGAGAATGGACATTAATCATCGTTTTGACAATGCTGAACCGTCATCAATGACTTTGTTTGATTTCCTTACCTAGATCTTGGGATCTCCAGTCTTCTAGGTAGAGTTACCGCCATGATGATTTGTCCTCGGCCATAGTCCATTCTTTGTGGTAACCTCTCAACACCCTCTCTAGTTAGGCTTTTTGTAAGTGGATCCGACACATTATCCTTCGACTTAACATAGTCAATTGTGATAATTCCACTAGAGAGTAGTTGCCTAATGGAATTATGTATTCGTCGTATGTAACAGGACTTACCATTATATATAACGCTCCCAACTCTTCCTATTGTCGCTTGACTATCACAATGTATGCTATATGAGTCATTGGTTTGGGCCAAAATAGAATATTTTCTAAGAAATTTCGAAGCCATTCAACTTCTTTACCAGCGTTGTCTAAGGCGATGAACTCAACCTCTATTATAGGTCGAGCTATAAATGTTTGTTTGGACGATTTCCATGAGATTGCTCATCCACCAATGGTAAATACGTATTCACTTATGGACTTAGTCTCAGTTGACCCAGTAGTCCAGTTTGCATCACTATATCCTTCAACAACTACTGGATACTTGCTATAACGCAAAGCAAAGTTTTAAGTATGTTCCAAATACCCTAAAACTCGTTTTATCGTCAGCCAATGAGTTTGATTGGAATTACTCATGTACCGACTCAATTTACTTAGAGCACAAGCTATGTCTGGTCGTGTAGAGTTCATGATGTATATCAAACTTCCCAATACTCTAGCATAATTCAATTGAGACTGGCTTTCACCTTTATTCTTAGCCAGATCAAGGTTCAGATCAATTGGAGTTCTTGCACTTATGTAGTTTAGGTACTTGAATTTTTCTAGTACCATTTTAATATAATGAGATTGAGACAATGCTAGACCTTGAGGTTTTGTGAATCTTAATTTCTAATATCAAGTCAGCAACTCCTAGGTCTTTCATATCAAACTTACTAGCAAGCATATGTTTAGTAGCATTTATGTTAGCAATGTTATTACTCATTATTAACATATCATCCACATATAAGTAAACAATGACAACTTTATTTGGAGTGTTTTTAATGTAAACATATTTGTCACACTCATTAGTTTTGAAATCATTTGACGCCATTGTTTGGTCAAATTTTGCATGCCATTGTTTGGATACTTGTTTGAGTCCATACAAAGACTTAGCAAGTCTGTATACCTTCTTTTCATTTCCAAGAACTATGAACCCTTTTGGTTGTTCCATATAGATTTCTTTCTCCATATCTCCATTTAAGAAGGTTGTCTTGACATCCATTTGATGAATTTCTAGATCGTACACCGCAGTTAATGCTATTAACGTTTGAATTGACACAATTTTTGTTACCGATGAGTACGTATCAAAGTAGTCAAGACCTTCACGTTGCCTAAATTCTTTAACAATAATCCTCGCTTTGTATTTGTCAATAGTGTCATCAGCTTTCATTTTCCTTTTAAAAATCCATTTAGACCCTAGAGGTTTATTTCCAGGAGGAAGATCAACCAGTTCCCATGTATGATTATTCATTATGGATTCAATCTCACTATTGAGTGTCTCTTTTCTATATTGTGCTTTTGAAGAAGTCATAGCTTTTTTAAAAGTTCGAGGCTCATTTTCTAAAAAAAATATTACAAAATCAAGTCCAAAGGAAGTAGAGGTCTTTTGACGTTTTCTACGCCTTGGATTTTCCTCATTATGATTACTCTCTTTTTCTTTTTCTCATTTAATTCCTTCATTAGATGATTCATGTTCTTTCTTATACGAATATATTGTTTCAAGGAATTCAACATTATCTTATTCAATTATCATATTAAACATGAATTTCAAGATTTTCTGATCGATGCACCAGAAATCGATATGCTTTACTATTCAAGGCATATCCTATGAATACACAATCAACAGTCTTAGGTCTTATTTTTTTCCTTTTAGGTTTAGGAATCTAGACCTTATCCAAACACTCCCACACTTTCAAGTATTCCAGGTTAGACTTTCTCCCTTTTCCATTTTTCATATGGAATATATTGGGTTTTACTATGGAAACTCAATTGAGTATTCGATTAGCCGTAAGAATAACATTCTCCCACAAGTTCTGAGGTAGACCAGAACTAATTAACATGATATTCATCATCTCTTTAAGTGTTTGATTTTTTTCTTTCTGCAATTCCATTAGATTGTGGTGTGTAAGGGGTTGTTGTTTGATGAATAATGACATATTTCAAACATATTTCCTCAAAACGAGATTCATATTCTCCTCCCCTATCACTCTTGATCATTTTGATCTTTGGTAAGTTGTGTTTCAACTTCATTGTATATTGTTTGAATGCTTCAATTGCCTCATCTTTACTACTAAGTAAATAAACATAGCAATATCGTGTACAATCATCAATTAATGTGATGAAATACTTCTTTCCACCATGAGAAGATATTGACTTCATGTCACAAATATCTGTGTGAATTAAGTCTAAGGGATTTGAGTTCCTTTCAACACACTTATATGGATGCTTAACATACTTAGATTCCACATATACTTGATATTTTGACTGTTTAGTTTCAAATTTTGATAATAGATTCAAATTATTCATTTTTCATAAGGTTTTATAATTTACATATCCTAAACATAAATGCCATAGATTGTTTGACTCAAGTAAATAAGAAGTAGTTTGAATTTTATTATTTTCAACAATCATTATCTTCAGTTTGAAAAGACCTTCAGTAAGGTAGCCTTTCTCTACATACATTTTATTTTTACTAATTACAACTTTATCAGAAATAAAAACACATTTGAATCCATTCTTGACCAAGAGACCAGCAGAAACTAAGTTCTTCTTTATTTCTGGAACATGACAAACTTTGTTTAGAGTCACCACCTTGCCGGATGTCATCTTTAAATATACTTTGCCATAAGCTTCAGCTTTTGTTGTGGAAGAATTTCCCATATAAATGGTCTCATCAGGTGCAGCAGGGGCATATGTTGCAAAGGCTTCTTTTTCAACACAAATATGTGTAGTGGCTCTAGAATCAAGCTACCACTCCTTGGGGTTTCCTACCAAGTTGTATTTAGTCAACATGATACATAAGTTCTCCACTTCTTCATTCTTCTCAATCATATTTGCTTGATTCTTTTTCTTTTGCTTCTTTGAAAAACGGCGATCAACAGCTTTATGTCTAGCCTTCCCACAATTATCACACTTACCCTTGAACTTCTTTTTAGGCGGATTGCTTTTTGGTCCAAACTGTTTCTTTCTCTTTTTGACATTTGGTCCTTCTTCAACAATATTTACCCCAGCTATTGTTGAACTTGTTTGTGACCTCTTTTATGCCGCCTTATTATCTTTTTCAATTCTCAAGCAAACAATAAGATCTTCCAAAGTCATCTCCTTGCATTTGTATTTCAAGTAATTTTTGAAGTCCTTCTAAAGTGGGGGTAACTTATCAATGATGGCTACCACTTGGAAATTATCATTCACAATCAATCCTACATTGAAGATTGTGTAAGTATTAAGAACAAATTTAATACATTTAAACCAGGTATTAAATAAAATTATACCTTATACAAAGAGATTAATAATTATAACCTGCAACTCCTGAACTTGGGTAACAACAGTTTTACTGTCTAGCATCTTGTAGTCTAGGAATTTTTCTACAATAAACTTTTTCATTCTAGTATCTTCAATTTTGTACTTCTTTTCCAAGACATCCCAGAGTTACTTGGAAGTCTTCATGTGAATGTACACATTATACAAGTCATCTTGCAAGACACTCAGAATATAATTTCTACATAGAAAATCTGAATGCCTCCAAGCTTCAGTCACCAAAAGTTTTTCATCGTTCGGTGTTCCTTCAGTCAGTACAGGAATATTCTTATTAATGTATCTCTATAGACTTAGGGTAGTCAAGTAGAAGAACATCTTCTACTGCCACCTCTTGAAATCTACACCAAAAAATTTTACAGGTTTTTCTGCCAGTGGAATTACAGGGCAACACTTAAACGACTTGAAGATGCAGTAGATGGTATTGTAGCAGTCGTCATTCCAACATTCACTTCATTTGAGTTAGTATTTTTTCTGTCACAAACAAACAAATACTCAACTCTCAGAAGATTCAGAAATTTTAAAATTAGAAATACGGAAAGGAAAAAATAAAATGATAAATTCCTAAAGATTGTTGTTCTCTATGTATTACTAAAATACTTAGAACAAAAACTTTTGCAGTAAACAAAATTTTTATGTTACAGTAAATAAAAGTTTTGTAGAAAAAAATTGTAAAATAAAACTTTGTGAAAACAATAACCACAAAGATTCTAAACAAGTTTTCAAAAATCAGTAAATTATGAGTAATAAAAAGATTAAAAAAAAATATCTGAGTCCACAGAATTTACTGTGTGTCTTCAAGAATTTTAATCCCCTCACTGTACACGAGATTATGGATTATTTCCTCCCAAAATAAAACAGATATACTTGTTAAAGAAGTAGCAGTACCTTAACTTTAATAACTTCAGCGAACTCAAAAGGATGCAACAAAATCATACTAAGACTCTACTTTTATTTGAAAGAAATGTACGCAAATGAAGAAAATGTTATATCAAAAAATGATAGAAGACCTCTCTATTTATAGCCAACAAAGGGTGCTTATAGTGTCTTACTAGAAAAGTCACATTCGTATGGAAAAAACATAATCTTTTAGAAAGGTCACCATTCTTAGGAAAAGCTATGACCCTTTAGAAAAGTCACAACCCTTCATTTCCATTCACACCTTTAAAACCCAATAGATATTTGGTTGGCAAATGTTTGACAAGCAAAAGGCAAAAGATTTTGGACTTGCAATGGCTTTTGATTTAATAGGAAGTACTGTTAAGAAAAGTTGTGTCTATATATATTTGTATGATAATAAAATTCGTGTCTAGAAAATATTATTCAAGGAACAAAAAATATTACTACAATCGTAGTATTTTATTCAAGGAGTGAGTTTTACAATCTCTATGAATCCACTGATTTGCCTTTTTAAATATAAAGTCAAGGATTCTTTAGCTTATTCTTGAATCTTGAAAAACTTGATGGATTTGATCTTGACTTGTATTTGAATTCAAGGGCTTTCGGGCTTGATCTTGAATTCGATGGTCTTGATCTTGATATATGAATTTGATAAACTTGAACTTGAACTTGATATGATCTAGTTCTTGAACTTGATCTTGACTTGTACTTGAATCCAAGGGCTTTTGGGCTTGTTCTTGAATCCGATGATCTTGGTCTTGATGCGTTCTTGAACTTAAATGTTTGATTTCTTGATTTCTTGAATTCTGCTTGTTGCTTGAAGAGAAATCTGCACGTTAGATCCACAAGTTCTCTCTGGATTCTTGTTAGAATTATTGGTGTCAATTCTGAATTATGAGGACCCTTTTATATAGTTGTAGAATAGAGGAGTCATGATAGAATCAGACTTTCTTCCGACCAATCAGATTTAAGGTGACATGGCATAGGAAAAGTGATAAGAATTGGACTTCTTGAGTTATAATGGAATCAGACTTTCTTCTAGTCAATCAAATTTAAGGTGACATGGCACAGGAAAAGTGATAAGAATAGGACTCCTTTCAAGTAACATGACAATAGTTGATTGGTTCAGACATATCACTTGTACATGGGCATATTTTCATTGGCCTTTGATTTGAGATAGGAATGCCATGTCATTCTGACACATGGCGTGATCCTATTAATTTCTTTATTTGACTTGGCATGCCACATCATACAACACATGACATCAAGTGGGCCTCTAGGATGAGGGGACATTAAGCCTAATAAAGTGAGTCATTTTTTGTAGCCTAAATAAATGAATTTGAGCTTTTAATTAAATTCATATTTTATTGGACTTAATTGATCAACCCAATTATATTAATCCGTAACATTATTTTTGGACTAATATATTTTAAATTTAATATAATTTGAATCATATTACAAAATTTATATTATAATTAATTTTATATGATTACGAATGTCCTCTACTTCAAGTCTCGTCAAAATATTTTATTTTTTTCTTTTAAGACTAGACTTGAAGTATTATTTTTGATATCTTAATTTTCATATTATTTATATAAATATGGACTTTAAATTACCTAACTTTTTTCGTTACACGACACTTTTCCCTTTGAATGGACTTTGGCCTTTTTGGTGTTTTTAATGCAAAACAGTTTTGTTTCTTTTGCACCATCTCTCTTTTTCTTTTTTCTTTAATCACATGGGTATCTTGTATTTCATATGGAAGTGACTTAAAAAAGAATATACATGGATTTAATTCATCAAGAAATAATTTTTTGGTTGATGAATCATATTTTCTTTCTCTTAATCACATGCTCCCAAAAAAAATCTTATTTTTTTATCCTTTTTATGAAAAGAATAAAATAAAATACTTACAAAGAAAATAAATGCTTTTTTTTTCTTTGTAGTAAAGAGTCCATGATTATTGTATCTTCTTGTCAACTTGGTCCCCTGTTTTCTTTTGTTGTAGAGCCATAATTCAAGATTCTTATTATTACAAGAATTTGGTCTTGAGGTGTAAAGGAATGGATCTGCATCCCCCACTTTAAGTAAGGTAATTTCATGGTTATTCTTATCCCGCAAAGGAATGGATACACATTCCCGCCTTAAGAACAAGGTATTCATGGTAGTTCTTATCGCGCAAAAGAATGGATACTCATTCCCGCCTTAAGAACAAGGTAACTTTCATGATAGTTCTTATCGCACAAAGGAATGGATACTCATTTCCATCTTAAGAATAAGGTAACTTTATGGTAGTTCTTATCGCGCAAAGGAATGGATATGCATTCCCGTTTTAAGAACAACAATTTGAAAAGATCCTTATGGTGAGAAGGAATGGATACACATTCCCACCTTAAGAATGACAATTTGAAGACTTCAACTTGTAACTTTAGGATTTTCTTGAAGTTCGCACACTTAGTGGCTTTGAAGAACCTTGGTGGATTTTAAACTTCAATTTGAAGACTTGAAGGATTTGAAGGCTTCAATTGACCCAAATACTTGAATAATTTGCATATTTGAAAGATTTAAAGACTTCAACATATATACTTAGAATATTTGAAGACTTCAACTAACAGATTTGAAGAATTAAAAGACTTCAATTTGCAAACTTGATAGACTTGAAGACTTCAACTTGCATACTTGAAGAATTTGAGGACTCCAGCTTGCATACTTGAAGAATTTGAGGGCTCCAGCTTGCATACTTGAAGAATTTGAAGACTGCACCTTGCATACTTGAAGAATTTGAGGACTCTAGCTTGCATACTTGAAGAATTTGAAGATTTCACCTTGTGTACTTAAAAGATTTGAAGACTTCAATTCGCATACTTGGAGGATTTGAAGGCTTCAGCTGGTGTACTTGGAGACTTGAAAACTTCAACTAGTGTACTTGGAGGATTTGAAGACTTTGTCTCGTGTACTTGGAGAATTTGAAGACTTCAAATTTCATGCTTTGAGAGATATGAAAACTTTAAGTTGCAGACTTAGAGAATTTGTAGACTCTAACTTGCATACTTGGAGTATTTGAAGACTTCAAGTACGTTGTTGAGGAAGCTCATATTTCATAAGGGTTTGCCCCTATTGAGTCACCACCATTTGGCATGAGTCTAAAGTTTGATGAAAGGTACCCATAGCTTTAACACTCATGTTAAGAGATTAAGTGGGGATATGTGATTTTTTAACACTTATACAACTGAACTTAGAATATAATTCCAAGCACCTGCGTACCTCAATGAAGAGAATCAAGTCCCAACGTAGTTCTAGGAGAGTAGGTGCTTTTTTTGGTGTGCCGTACACAGTATATACTCTTACTGGCCAGGAGTAACATGTAGTTTACGCTCGTATGTCATGGAGCGTCATCTCACTTCAGGGGTAGTACCTCTTGAGGAATTTTGCATTTATGGGACTAATCTTTACACCATCCGCATCAACAAGTTTGTAAGCACCATTTGAATACGCTTCTTGTACTACATATGGTCCATCCCATTTCGAGGTGAATTTGCCCCCAGACTTATACGAAGTGCTAATAGGTCTCCTTATTGCGAGGACTTGGTCTCCAACTTGAAAGCACCTCAGGCGAACTTTTTTGTTAAAAGCACGAGATAGACGAGCTTGATAGCATTCAAGATTTTGTTGAGCTTCGAGCCTATTTTCATCTAGCGCTTCTAACTCAGAGAGAGAAGTCGAGCTTTCTCTTCTTCGGCAAATCCTTCTTGAATAGCAAGTCTCAAGAAAGGTACTTGTTGCTCAAGTAGCAGGACTGCTTCAACTCAAAAAGAAAGCAAATATGAGGTTGCTTGAGTTGGTGTGCGATATGTTGTACTATATGCCCACAAAGCCTCTTCCATTCTTTCATGCCAAACTCATTTGTACTTGGAGACTACTTTCTTTAGGAGATTGCATATAGTCTTATTGAACGCTTCAGCATGACCATTGGCGGCAGTATGATACATAGAGGATCTACGCTGCTAAAGCCAAAAAGATCACAATCTTGTATGATATTCACTCGAATAAAGTTTGCGACATTCTCCTTCTTTACTTCTTTGAGACCGACAACTTCGGCCCATTTTGAGAAGTAATCTGTTGCATCCAAGATATATAGGTGTTCACCAGAAGATTTTGGGAGTGGTCCAACTACATCCAATCCCCAAGCATCTAATGGTCAAGATGCAAAAGTCGGGTGTAAGACTTCAGGCGGTTAATGTATGAAATTCGCATAGAATTGACAAGCTTTACACCTTCGAGCATAATCCAAGCAATCTTTTACCATGGTCGGCCAATAATACCCCATTCTCTTTATGAGAAAGTGGAGCTTTAGTCCAGATTGATGCGATCCACATACTCCCGATTGTGCTTCCTGTAGAGCTTAACTTGTTTTTTCCTCTCCCAGATATCGGAAGAGTACCTCCTTAAATGATCTTCTATATAGTGTGTCCTTATAGTAAAGGAAACGAGGTGCACAACGAGGGATGTCACTCTTTCTTTTGGCATCTTCTAGAGTATCCCGTAACATTAATAGTCGATGATAGCTTATTGTCAGTCCTCTCTGTTAACTTCAGAAACTGCAACGACATGCTCAAGCTTATCCTCCATATGTTTATCTTCATCCAGTGGTGGTACTACCCATTGTTGGCCGATAGTAACTTGTGTTTGATCGGGAAGAGTTAGAGTTGAAGCTAGAGCAGCTACGGCATCAGCTGTTTTATTTTCCTTTCTCGGCACATGTTGGAGGTTACATCTCTAAGTCATCCTATTAACTTTTGAGCATAGTAGGGATATGGGCGCAATTTAGGCTTTCTAACCTCATAAGTTCCCAAAAGCTATTTAATCACTAGCTGAGAGTCACCAAAGACTTGCAGTTGCAATTGTTTTATGTCGACAACCATTTCGAGACAAAGTATCAATGCTTGATATTCTGCGACATTATTGGTGTAGTGTTGTTTCAATGTGAAGGAGAATGGTAAGACCTTTCCTTGTGAAGTGACAAAC
Organism: Solanum clarkiae; assembly: GCA_011800125.2. Lineage (NCBI taxonomy): Eukaryota > Viridiplantae > Streptophyta > Magnoliopsida > Solanales > Solanaceae > Solanum > Solanum clarkiae. Next base: position 7,571 of record JAABOM020012472.1, on the reverse strand, counting down.
ACCACCCCAGGGCCAGCTCCGCCACGATGTGCAGCCCCATCAAAGTACATCTTCCAAGGAGGTTGTATTTCAATAGCCATAGCATCTTCATCAGGGAGCTCATCAGTTAGCTCTCAATCATTTGTTATCGGATGGTATTCCAAGAATTCTGCTAATGCTTGTCCCTTTACAGCTTTTTGAGGGACGTACACAATCTCAAACTGTTGGAATTGGAGATACCACCTTGCCAGTCGATCACTGAGGACTAGTTTTGACATGACAAACTTGATGGGATTTGCTTTAGATTTGAGACGAACAACATGAGGTTGAAAATAATGCTTCATCTTTTAAATTGAGAAGACTAAAGCCAAACATAACTTTTCGATTGGTGAATAATTCAACTCATTTGGTGTCATCATTCTGCTAAAATAGTAAAGGGAGTTTTCTTTGCCTTCGCTATTCTTTTGAGCTAATACGGCTCCAACGGACCTTTCTTGTGCTGCAATGTATAGTATCAATGGCTTTCCAGGTATAGGGGCTGCTAGAACTAGAGGGTTTGCCTGATATGCTTTGATACTTTCAAAAGCTTCACTACATGTTTGGTCCTACTTAAAAGGAACACCCTTCTTCATAAAATGACCGAATGGTTGGCATCTCCCAGCTAGATTCGAAATAAACCTCCTCAGGTAAGCTAAATTTCCTTGAAGGCTTTTTAACTCATGAATGTCTCAAGGCTAGGGCATCTTTAAGATGGCATCAACTTTAGCTTGATCAATCTCAATCCCTAGATGTCTCACAATAAAGCCAAGAAATTTGCCAGAAGTAACCCCAAAGGCACATTTCAATGGGTTCATCCTTAGGTGATATCTTCGGAATGATTCAAACACCATTCTTAAGTCTTTCAAATGGCCACCCCTCTTTCTCGACTTCACCACCGAATCATCAACATAACATTCAACATTTTTATGGAGTAGGTCATCAAATATATTTTGCATAACCCTTTAATATGTGGCACCACCATTTTTTAGACCAAAAGACATCATTTTGTAGCAATATATACCTTTAGGGGTGCGAAATGCGGTGAGTTCTTCATCCTTTGGTGACATACGGATTTGATTATAGCCAGAAGAACCACCCATGAATGATATTGCCTCGAAACCAGTTGTAGCATCAATCATTAACTCTGGAATGGGCAGTGGAAACTCATCTTTAGGACATGCATTGTTGAGATCTCTGAAGTCAACACAAACTTGAACTTGACCATTCTTCTTCCCCCCAGGAACAATGCTTGAAATCCACGTGAGGTATTTAACTTCACGAATGAAGCCTGCCTCAATAAGCTTGTTGACTTCATTCTCGATCAATGGGACCAACTCTGGCCTAAAATGTCTTTGGGCCTGCTTCACAAGGCGAGCACCATTCTTGACTGCCAATTTTTTGGACCACTATTTTAGGATTCAAACTAGGCATTTCTTTGTAACTCCAAGCGAAGACATTATTATACTCTTTGAGTAGATTCACATAAGTGATTTCTTCCTCAGTTTCTAGAAAAACGCTTAAGTAAGTTGGTCATGGGTCTTCATCCGTGCCAAGGTTAACTTCCTTTAAAGGATCTATCATGGCTTTCTCTCCTTCTTCTAGTTCTGGTGGAGCATCTCCAGCATCTTCTTCCTCTTGAGGATCATTCTCACTAACAGATATATGATAACACCGAGCTATGTATTCTGATCCTCCATCAACCTTTACTTGAGATGAGGCATCGACCTCCCTCAAAGTTGTAATATGATATGAGGAGCCCTCACTTTCTTCATCTTCCTCACATTCCTTGGTGTAAACCACAGTGTAAGCCTTTGCTTTTAACACCTCTCCACGTGAAAATCATGAGTTCTACTTTTTGCTTCATCCTCGAGGTAATTGTTCTTTGGATATCCTTTTGGATAAGCGGAGCAAGTGTTGTAACCCTTAGGTAACTTCTCTGATGCTTCTTATTTTCTTTCTTTAATTATCCCAACCTCTCGAACACAGAAGTTCTCGTAGTGGGTGATCGAAGACAGAAGGTCTTTTGTTAGAAGAAGAGGACTCATCTTTGATGGTGATGTAATTGTTACTTGCTCTTCTTATGGAAATACAGATTGGAGGTGGTTGGCTATAGCCCAAACCTTCGCGCGCTTTCCTGGTGACATCATATGATAGAGTTTTCCTAATTTAGATGGCTCATTAGGGTTATATCCAGCCTTTGCAAGTAACTTGTAAGCATTTGGATTAAAGCCCTTTGTACGTTTCGTAGGGAGTGACATATCCTGTGGTGGATTTTGAGCCACAAACTCGCCTAGTAGCTTTGAAGACAAGTTGATTACATCAATGCGTTTGATAGGAAAAGTTAGCCCTACCAATACATTTCCCTAAACATCAGATGATTGACTTGCCTCTTTCTTTACCTTTGCAACATAGTAGGGTACAAAAGTTGGCTTCTTTTTCGAGGACATGATCTTTCCTTTATTTGGACAAGACACCAACTCCCCTATACAAGCCTTGACCTTTCCAACCATCACATCAGATCTTTTGTTGGCAAGTGCATTGGGCTTGGTCGATTTGACATCGTCGAGTTTTGATTCCTTCACAATATAGTTCTTCAGATAGAATTTTGTATCAGCAAAGTGTGACTCAGCTTCAGTGAAAGGATTATCATCAACAATTATTTTCCTTTTAATCCCATCTTGGAGATACTTCAAACATTGTAGTAAGAGGATGAGACAATTTTGTTCTCATGCACCCAAGGCCTACCAAGCAATATATTGTATGAATTCTTTGCATCGATCACGTGCATCCATGCACTAGATCGCAAATCACCAATATGGATTTTTAACATAATGAAGCTTATAGACCTCTACCCCCTGATTGAATCCTTGTATTAACAGACGACTTTCACTAAGCTTCCTCAGTTGTGATGCCCAGTTTTTTCAATGTATGGATGGGCAAAATGTTAACCCCAGATCCTTCATCAGTTAAGATTCTATTTATCCTCTTCTCTAGCACGTAACCCATCATTTACAAAGGACGATTATGTAACTTTTACCAAATAAGAGACCATCCTCTGTAAATGTGATTTTTGTAGCACATGCATGTGCTTCTTGAGAAGAGGGTTCTGCAGGCTTCTTACAAGATAAGGGAGATGCTTTTGATGAGGTTTCGCCTATTGCTTGTTTTTTATCCATTGGAGACATCTTTAATGAGCTTTCACCTACTGTTACTCCTTTGTCAATGTTAAAATATGATGCCTCATTGTTGTCTTGGGCAGTTCCAGTATGAAACCAACTCGGCAAGAACTCTCCAAAAGTCACAGGACATCTTGCCATCTAGTTGTGATGCACTCCCACCCTTTCTTTCTTTGGATGCATGACTAGCTTTTGCTTCTTTGGTCTCCTCATCATCCTTCCTCTGGTCGATTTCTTAGATAATTCTCTTCGTGAACTTGTCTTATTGCGTCTCCGCCTAGTCACGAGAATCCAACTTTTATCATTATCTCTATCAGTTTGGATTTTGTTGGGTCTAAGGATTTCTCCTTTTCAGAGGTATATATTTGGATTGGGTCAACCAAGCCAAAAGTGATAGAGATTTGGTTAGAATTAGCTTTCTCATCATCAAGGATAATCTTCTCTTCCCTAGCCAATTGCATGACTTTGTCTTTGAAGACGAAACACTTTTCAAGAGGATGACTCAAAAGTCTATGATATTTGCAATAGTTTGGATCATCAACCTTTCCAGCTTCATCGGGCCATTTCATCTCCGGTAACTCGATGAGCTTCAGTTCAACCAACTTATCAAATATTTGAGAAACATCATAATCCAAAAAGGGTATTTTTTTTGCATCTCCTTTAAAGTCAACTTTCGATTTGGACGCCCCTGAAAGTTGTCTTCATGCTCTGCTTCTTGCTTTCCTTTGTAGTGAATTTCACAGGCGATGTGTTGACAGTCATGGATTCCTTACTATTATTTCTGAGCACAAATTTGCTCCATTTCTTTGGTTCCTGCTTGTCCTTTCCTTTGCGAGGATTGTGAACAAGCATTCCATCTTTTCCGGTAGAAGACATGCTTAATTCCATATCATGAGCATGAGACGCTAGATTTTCAAAAGATTTAGGTTTTATTCCTCGTAGGATATAGAGAATCCCCTAGTGCATTCCTTGGGTGAATATTTCTATTGCAAAAGTTTCACTAAATCTATGTTTGCAGTTGAGACTTGCATTCGTCCATCGATTTATGAAGTCAATGACTGGTTCATCCTTTATTTGGCGAGTATTTGTGAGTTCTACCATGCTGACTGTGCGCCTTGTGCTATAGAAACGATTGAGCAACTCATGCTCCAGTTGCTCCCAACTGTCAATGAATGAGGCTCAAGATCTGTGTACCATTCAAAGGCATTTCCTTTCAAGAAATAGACGAATTGTTTGATGAGATGATCTCCATAGTCCCAGCATTATTGCATGTCTCTACAAAGTGTGCAACATGCTGTTTTGGATTCTCTTTGGCTTCGAATTGCTAAAATTTAGGAGGTTGATAACCGGCAGACATTATGAGGCTATCAATCCTTGCAGTGTAAGGCTTGGCATACATATGGGAAGACTTGGTGGAGACTTCATACTTGTCTTTAATGATCCTTTCAATGAACTCCTTTAATTGATCAAGTGGGATCATTCCTTCGGCAGAAACTGGCAGCTCCTTGAGCGTTGGCGCTTGCTTCTCAAGATTTTCAGTCTCTTGAATCTCGATACCCCTCTTAGATGCATGGCTAGATTCTCCATCTAATAAGCCATCTACTTTATCCATCAACTTATCAATGCGAGACTTGGTGTTGCATATGCCTGGTATGTATTTCAATCATCTTTATCAGACTTGCAAGTTGTTCCTCCATGGATGAAGCATTAGTTATCATTGCTTGCAAAACTGTTGGAGGCATAGAAGAGTAGCATGGATTATTATGGAAGTTGATCTTCATAGGTTTCACCATTATGCAACGCTTGTGGAGAATATTCATTGGATGTGTTCTGGTCTTTCTTTGCAGTAGAATTCTTGGATCCAGAGACCTCAAGTAGAGCTAAAGTTTGCTTGATCTTCTCAGCAACACTACTTTCTCTGTCTGAAGCATATGTAGAGGACCTTGCTCCACTTGGAGTTAAAGATCCAAAATCAGGAGCTGGTGCGGATGATAATCGCGGTGTTTGCTGTCCTAGCATAGTGGCTTTGCTCCTTATAACAGCTCCAATACTTCCAAAAATAATACCCAAAATTCCCTCTACTTCAGTGGAGAACTTGGAATCAGCAGCCTTGGAGGAAGTTGATTGGGAGTTGATCTTCTTGGAAGCCATTTGAATATTCTTTGATTCTTGAAAAGTTGAGATGAGAGGTAGAGATTGTCCCACTGGGCGTCCCAGAATTTGTATGACAATAAAATTCATATCTAGAAAATATTATTCAAGGAACAAAAAATATTGCTACAAGTATAGAATTTTATTCAAGGAGTGAGTTCTACAATCTCTACGAATCCTCTGATTCGTCTTTTCAAATATAAATTCAAGGGCTCTTTAGCTTGTTCTTGAATTTTGAAAAACTTGATGAATTTGATCTTGATTTATATCTGAATTCAAGGGCTTTCGGGCTTGATCTTGAATTCGGCGGTCTTGATCTTGATATATGAATTTGATAAACTTGAACTTGAACTTGATATGATCTTGTTCTTGAACTTGATCTTGACTTGTACTTAAATCCAAGGGCTTTTGCTGCTTGTTCTTGAATCCGGTGATCTTAATCTTGATCCGTTCTTGAACTTGAATGTTTGATTTCTTGATTTCTTGAATTCTTCTTGTTGCTTGTAGAGAAATCTGCGTGTTTGATCCACGAGCTCTCTCTGGCTTCTTGTTAGAATTCTTGATGTCAATTGTGAATTATGAGTACCCCTTCATATAGTTGTAAAATAGAGGAGTCATGATGGAATCAGACTTTCTTCTTGCCAATCAGATTTAAGGTGACATGGCGTAGGAAAAGTGATAAGAATAGGACTCCTTTCAAGTGACATGACAATATTTGATTGGTTGAGACACATCACTTGTACATGTGGCGTATTTTCATTGGTCTTTGATTTGAGATAGGAATGCCATGTCATTCTGACACAGCGTGATCCTATTGGTTTCTTTATTTGACTTAGCACACCACGTCATCCGACACGTGGCATCAAGTGGGCTTCTAGGATGAGGGAACATTCGGCCTAATAAAGTGGGTCATCTTTTATAGCCCAAATAAATGAGTTTGGGTTTTTAATTGAATCCATATTTTAGTAGACTTAATTAATTAACCTAATTATATTAATTCGTAACATTTATTTTTGGACTAATATATTTTAAATGTAATATAATTTGAATCATATTATAAAATTTATATTCTAATAAACTTTATGTGATTACAATATTCTTCTTATTTTCAAATTTCTACTTATTTTGCATGTTTTAAATTAAAAGAAATTTAATCCAAGATTTTTTTAAAATATATTAGAATCAAGATCATCTTAATTTATAATTTTTATGCAAACAATCAAAATGCAAAAATTGCTTGGCTACTATATCATCATCAACAACATCATAATATATAAAACATGAAAGAAAATAATCTTATCTTCATTTCTTGATAGATGTCTAAATGAACTTAAGAGGCTTTTGACCTCACAAAATTATTCAAATTTTACATAGTTTAACTATGAAATTTGATTAGATTTTCAAATATTTTCAAGCTTCCAAGAATGTCTTGAAACAAGTTTTGGGACTTTAACTTCAATTTTTTTTTAGAAAAAACTGAACGCATGTCCAAACATAACTTTATATTTCAAAAAATTACAACTTCAGAAAACCTGGCTTAGATATCTTAATTTAGTCCCAATTGTCCACAAAATACTCTAATTCATTCCCACTATGTCTTGTGGAAACGCGATATTAGTATGACACATAAATTTTAAAGATGCAGTGTTATTCTTAAATTGCTCAACTTATATGTACAGAAAAGAGACCTATAAATGAGAAAATTGAGTGAGGCGACTTTAGGACTTGCAATTGATAAAATCTATGGTGGCTTGTGTGAATCCACTAGTAGTCGAGGGGCCAAGTCCTTGACTAAGAACAACGAAAGAAAAATCTACACAACAGAAAGTAAAGAAATACACAATATTTTCATAAGGAAAGGTCATAATGAGTTGTTACATGATATCGATTTTGAATGAAAACGTTTGACTTATATACAAGATATTAGTAACCTAATTTAATATGCACCAAATATGAGCAAACACCATTTTACCACTTATATCACTAGTGCAATAAAGGCTGAGGTACATAGTGTTGGGTTTAAATTAAAATGTATGAATGAGAATACGTGATCGTGACTTTTTCAAAAAGTTATAATCTTCTTGAAGAATTATAACTTTTTCGATAAGACACAGTAGACATCCATTATTTATGAATAGAGGGATTTTTTTTCATTTTTAACATCGAATTTTCTAATTTTTTGAACTTCAGAACTTCTTCAGATAAATTTTTGCATTATATCATGTT
>JAABOM020012462.1:0-17994 GCA_011800125.2 Solanum clarkiae | reverse complement strand
TTGGAATCCAAGGTAGACCACACCTTAGAAGTGATTGAGGTACTAAGCCCTCAATTGGTTGATGACTTACCACCCCCATCCTAGGTGATTGAGGTACCAACCCCTCAATTGGTTGATATCTTACTACCCCAATCCTAGGCGATTGAGGTACCAACCTCTCAATTGGTTGATGGCTTCCACTCCCATCCTAAGCGATCCCTTTTTTTTAATAACTAGAATATCAATTAGTGAAGGAAAAATTTGGTTGCTGAAAAAAAACGTAATGACGACCAGATTTTTGTCATCGTTAAAAAGCTTTAACGATGGGATTTAATCTGGTCATTAAATTTTAACGATGGGATTTAATCTGGTTATTAACTTTCAACAACAGAGCTACTAACGACCGGTGACGATCAGATTTTTACCAATCGTTATTGACTAATAACAACCTGATCTATACTTTTAGCGACCAAATTTTCCCTCGTTAAAGACCTATTTTCTTGTAGTGTAACAATATGTCATATATGAAGGATGTTTTAACTAAAACATGCTTATATAGAATGTATTATATGTATAGGAATAGACCATCATCATAGACCAAGCAACTTAGTACTTGGAATCCAAGGTAGACCACACCTTAGAAGTGATTGAGGTACTAAGCCCTCAATTGGTTGATGACTTACCACCCCCCATCCTAGGTGATTGAGGTACCAACCCCTCAATTGGTTGATGTCTTACCACCCCAATCCTAGGCTATTGAGGTACCAACCTCTCAATTGGTTGATGACTTACCACTCTCATCCAAAGCGATTGAAGTACCAACCCCTCAATTAGTTGATGGCTTACCACCCCCATCCTAGGCGACTGAGCTATGAACCCCTAAATTGGTTGATGGCTTCCCATCCCCATCCTAGGCGACTGAGGTACCAACCCTTCAATTGGTTGATGGCATACCACCCCCATATTAGGTGATTAAGGTACCAACCCCTCAATTGGTTAATGTCTTTCCACCCCCATCCAAGGCTGTTGAGGCATCACCCCTCAATTGGCTTGGTCAACTCATAACACAATTGATAGTTCTCGTGGAATCAACACATACATAACTTCCTTTCATCATTATAAAGTCAATTAACTTATAAGCCAAGCATTCAGCATTCAACAACTCATGATACATTAACCGGACATCTCATCAAGCACTTAGTGAGTGTGCATACAAGTAAATTCAATGTAAAACCACCCACCAACACTTGGTAACACCCTCATGCATTATAAATCAAAATCTTTCATCAAATCTCAAGATAGATCTAAGATTCATAGCTCAAAATATGCATAAACAGTCACACTTTTACAAAGCCCCAACATAGTTCATCGTCAAATTCATAATTGAAGACCCATAAGTAAAATTAACTTAGAAACATGTAATTTAGGCAAAAAGGAAGCTTGGGCAACATGGATGAAATGACCTAATGGTTGAAACCCACATACTTTAACTTTGGAGAATCACTTGATGAAGATTAGAAATGGATACTTGAAGCTTGAGTGAAATCCTTAAGATCCGGATGAGATTTGGCACTTGAATGTTGGGGTGAAATAGTTGTCTAAGTGTTTGACAGAGTATTGAGGAATGTCTTGTATGATATGAAGGTGAAATATGGCTAAGTATAGGTATTTTCATGCATGGGAGGACTTAAGCCCAAGATCCGAAAGTCTTGGACTGGACAAGAAAAAAAACTGGGCAAGAATAACATAGGAGTGCACCCTTAACGCATCACGCCTTGAGCGCGGTTCTTTACAGAAAATCGCCAACATTGGAATTTTGAATTTTGATACGGTTGCTTTAAAATTGGGGTTAGACCCATTTTTCAGTCAATTTTGCCCCTTGATCAAGAATATAAAGTTGGATTTTTTATATCACATAAAGATTTTGAGATATATGAAAATTATGATTTTGGGCACTTCCGAGGCACATTTTCAGGCACTTTTTGGGGTTCATTTCATCTTTCTTTGCTTTTACCTCATCAACCAAGGAAGATTTTGAACCATCAACAACAAAATACCACTATTATCAACCTCTTCCTACCTAACCCCCAATCTATCCAATTGATGAATCTCTCTAGCCACCTCTTTGCCCTATCATCAACATGAGCAAGACTACCCATAGACACCCTACTTGAAGTATCAACCACAATATTAGCCTTATTGGGGTGATAATGTACACTCATATCATAATACTTAAGAAATTCTAACTACCTTTATTGTCTTAAGTTGAGGTCTCTTTGAGTGAACATATATTGGAGACTCTTATGATCCGTAAACACATCAGCATACACTCCATACAAATAATGATGCCAAATTTACAAAGCAAATACACGACGGCCGATTCAAGATCATGAGTAGGATAATTCTTTTCATGAACCTTGAGTTGTATAGAAGCATAAGCTATCACTCTACCATTTTGCATCAAAACATAACCCAACCTAATTCGTGAGGCATCACAATACACAACAAACCCTTCCAATTAGTTCGGTAGAGACAATATAGGAGCGGAGACAAGCTTATCCTTCAAGGTTTGGGAACTGCTTTCACACTCATTGGTCCACACAAATTTTACCTTCTGTTGGGTCAACTTAGTCATGGGAGAAGTAATAGAAGAGAACCTATTCACAAATCTCCGGTGGTATCCTACTAAGCCGAAGAAGCTTCTGATATCCGATGGGGTCAAAGGTCTAGGTAAAATTCTAATCACTTCCATCTTTTTAAGATCCACTTTAATGCCATCCCCCAAAACCACATGACCTACAAAGGCAACCTCTTGCAACCAAAACTCATACTTAGCATACAACTTCTCTTCCCTCAACCTTGGTAGCACAACCCTTAAATGACTTACATGCTCCTCCTAATTATGGGAAACGATCAAAATATCATCAATGAAGACCATAACAAGTGAAACAAGATAGGGTTTAAAGACCCTATTCATAAGATCCATGAAGATAACCGGTGCATTAGTCAAACTAGAGGACATAACCATAATCTCATAGTGCCCATACCTAGTTTGGAATGTTGTACTAGTGATGTCACACTCTCTCACATTCACTTAGTGATAGCCAGACCGAAGATCAGTCTTACAGAAGTGACTAGCCCCTTGAAGTTGGTCAAAAAGATCATCAATCCTTGGTAGAGGATACTTATTCTTGATGGTGACTCTATTAGGTTATCGGACATCAGTACACATTCTAAGAGAACCATCCTTCTTCTTCACAAACAACACTGGTACACCCCAAGGTGATTGGCTAGGCCTAAGAAAAACCTTCTCCAAAAATTCCTTTAGTTGCTCTTTCAACTCCTTCAACTCCACTGGGGCTATACGGTAAGGAGGAATAGAAATAGGTTGAGTGTCAGGAAGGAGATCTATGCCAAAAACTATTTCCCTTTCTGGAGGAACACCAAGAAGCTCATTAATGGAAGTCTTTAAGCACCAGAACTGACTCTATTGGAAGGACTTTAGACTCCACATCCCCAACCCTTACCAGATGATATAGACACCCATTAGAGATCAACTTTTGGGCTTTAATGCAAAAACTAATTAAACATTACCCTTGACCACCACATCATGACTCTTTCACTCAAGGACGGGTTCATTTGGGAAATGAAACTTGACTCTATGGGTTCTACAATCAATGGAGGCATAATATGCACGCAACCAATCCATCCCAAAAATGACATCAAAATCCACCATATCTAACTCAACAAGATCTTAAGGCAAAATTGTATGAAAAATGCAAATGGGGAAATTTCCATAGACCTTTCTAGTAACAATAGATGCACCAATGAGAGTAGATACCTCATAAGACTCACACAACAATTCGGGCTTTACATGAAACTTTTTGGTGACAAAAGGAGTAACAAAGGAAAGAGTGGTACCCGGGTCAATCAATGCATACATATAAAAATCAAGGACTTTTAACATACCGGTGATGACATTAGTTACCTCATTTACCCCTTGCCTCCTTGAAGAGCATAGAACTGATTGTGCCTTGGGACACCACTTGTTTGCCTCCTCTTACCAAAGGAACCATATTTGCACCCTGGTCTTGTGGATGAACATCTTTACCCTTGTTGCGATTACATGGACAATCAACCATCTTGTGCCCTACTTCCCCAAAACCAAAACAAGCATTGTTTTCCCTCAACCATGGGCCTCTATGACTCTTACCATATTTTGGACACATAGCATTTGGTTCTACATCACCATCACCTTGAACCCTTGGTTTGTCATTGGCACCTTCTATTAGAAGCATGAGAAGATCCTTGACCTTGATGAACCAGCCATTTTTGGGGCCTTGGAACTTACCATCAAAATGGGCCCTCTTTGCCTCACCACTCCTCCTTTTTCTAAGCTTCTCCCCCTACAATTTTTCGGGGTAGGTCATTAAGCGGGACAAATCCATATCACTAATCAATATAATAGCTTGACACTCCTTATTCACCAAATCGAATACACCCATCATGAACTTGTTCATTCTAGACCTCGAATCAACAACCAAGTGTGGAGCATATTTAGAGATACTCCCTCACACTTATTGACCCTTGCTTCAAATTCATGAACTCCATCATTTTGGCCTCCCTAAGCTTAAGAGAGAAGAACCGGTAGAGAAAGGACACCTTAAATTCCTCCCATAAAATCTTGTTGTTGTTCCCCTCATACACTTTCCATTGAGTATACCATATTTAGGCCACTCCCTCGAGTTGGTAAGATGCCAACTCCGACTTCTCTTTCGATCTGACACTCATAATAGACAACACTTTTTTTACCTCATCGATAAATTCTTAAGGTTCTTCACCCACTTTTGACCCATGGAACTCCGATGGGTTCATCCTTATGAAATCCCTTACCCTAGATTCCAGAGTAGGAGGATGAGGGGCTTGGGCCCCTTGATTGATTTGGTTGGTCATGGCTTGAGCTAGCATGTCAATAGCATCCCGGAACTCTTCATGAGCCAGTTGTTCTTCGGGTGTACGGGATCTTCTTCTTCTTGGGATATGCATGCTCTAGCATAGAAAAGGACTTGCATTATGGGAAAACCTTACCTTAACTTCTGTAGAACGACATAGAGGAAGAAGAAGGGAAACATTTCCTAAAACGCCTCATAGCCTCTTGGTCATAGTTGTGGTGCACAACACAACCATGTACAAGACTCTAATCAATGCGATGTGTTAGATGCTAAGGAACATTAGCAACCTAGTACTCCGATACCAAGTTTGTCACAATCCAAGCCTAGGACCTAGACGTGACACTACGAATGGGAAACTCGAAGGGAACCCAAACAAAAGCCTCTTACCATATCATTACACATCCTTGGTCGCAGAAACAAATAAACAACAATAAGAGAATAGAAATAAGGGCAAGGGACTAAGGGTGTCTTTTATTGCTTAAAACATACAAGTTTCAAGAGAGTCAAAGCTAATAAAATCATTATATAACTTGTACAATACCTCCAAATTAAGAATTAAGCGGGGGCCAAGAAAAGTTTCCAAGTTCACCCTCATAGTCAAAAGCATATGATAAGATAAAGAGATTCTTTATATATATAGGAAGAAAAGATATCGTCCTCAGAGTTAAGGACTCACCAAACTTGCTTGAAGAGATAGTACTAGCCACGTGGAGGAAGGTGATCAAGAGGAGCTTTGGTTCCTACATGGTAACATCATGTAGGTATAGAGTACGTGTTAGTATGTCTAGATGCACTAAGTACGTAGGTTGCAATGCAACAGCAGATAGGAAACATAAGAAAAATTCATAAGCATAAGCAATGGGTAGAATAATAACAATATGACATGTGTGAATGATGCTTGAAGTAAAACATGCATCTATAGAGCATATAACGTGTAGGAAGAGTACATCATAATAGACCAAGCAACTTTGTACTTGGAAACCAAGGCATGCCTTCCACTTGGAAGGTGGATGAGGCACATACCCCTCACATTTGGTAGTACGGGATTGCCACCACCCGACAAGGTGGATGAGGTATATACCTCTAATCTATGGTAGTATAGGATTGCCACCACCCGACAAAGTGGATGAGGTATATAACCCTTATCTATGGTACGGAATTGCCACCACCTGACAATGTGGATGAGGTATACACCTCTTATCTATGGTTGTACGGGATTGCCCCCACCCGACAAGGTAGATGAGGTACATACCCCTCATCTATGATATGGTGCACTTTCAACACTATAGATGCTTTCCATGATAACAACTCATATGTACATTCCTTCCATCATTATAAAGTTACTTATCTCATATACCATGCATTAGACCTTTAACAACTCAAGAAACCTTAACTGGACTTTTTATCAAGCACTTGGCGGGTGTGTAATGCTAGTATAAAATCATGCAATTTAAGAGTGAAATCATGGAAGAAAACATGAATTAAATCAACCCACCAATACTTGGTAATACCCTTATGCAATATACATTGAAACTCTTTCATCAAATCTCAAAATAGATCATAGCTTTATAGCTCTAAATATGCTTAAACAGTCACTTTTATGAAACCCCAACATATTTCAAAGTCAAATTTATAATAAGTAAGACTCATAAGTAAATCAACTTAAAAACATACAATTTATATAAAAAGGAAGGTTAGGCACTATGGGTGAAAGGACCCAATGGTTGAAACCCACATTTCTCAATTTTAGAGAATTCCTTAAAGAAAATTTGATTGAGACTTGAAGCTTGAGTGAATTCCTTAAGATCTGGAATAAGTTTGGGACCCTTGATTTTGAGTGAAATATTTGTCTATGTATTTGAGAAGGTTTTCGGAAATGTCTTGTATGATATGAGGTTGGAAAAGTACTAAGTATAGGTGTCTTTACGCATACGAAGGCTTAAGCCGAAGACTCAAAGGTCTCAAATCGAACTAAAACCAAAAAACTGGCAACAAAATGTACAAACCCGCGTTTGGTCCAAGATGTGGATCCAATGCTGAGGGTAGCATTACATAGGTCTGCATTCTGTCTACGTCACACTAGAGGCACGGATCAATTCTAAATAAGGAATTTTTTGAGAAAATGAAATTTTGATATGGTTGTTCTAAAATTGAGGTTAGGCCTATTTCCCACTCAATTTCGCTTCCTGATCATGAATATAAAGTCAAATTTTGATATCACGCATAAATTTTGAGATATATGAAAATTATGACTATGGACATTTTTGAGGCACATTTTTTGACATTTTTTGGGGTCGTTTCATCAAAAATCATATTCTTGCTCAAAGGAAAAAATTGTGTGGGGAAATAGCTATTTACAAGGTATAGGTTGTTTTTGCCAAAAAGAATTTTTTCGGTGAAATTTCTGCAACCAGTAGCTGTGTGCGACCAGGCCATGATGCATACATGTCGTGGCCTTGTTATAAAACATCCTTTTCACTTGGGGGAAATTGGGTGATAACTTAATACCTATATATATGAATATCTCTCAATCTTTAGTCATTTTTATCCCTAAAAACTCACCAAAAACCTCTCAAATTTCTCACTAATCTTCACCAAATCCTCCATCCATTCTCAAGATTTTCAAGAAGTTTTGTTGAAATTCAAGAAAACTAAGTCAAGTCCCAAGTCCTCCTTAAGTTTTTCGTCGAGAAACTCCAAGTCTAAGGGATGTGATTGTTTATCTATGCGTCTTTTCACCCATGGATCCCAAGACTATTTTTATCAAATTTCTTGATTCTAATGACTAATTCTTTATGGGTATTTTTTATTATCACTCAATTACATGAAATATGTTAGAAATTTGTTGGTTATTTATTTATTGATGCATAGGCTCCTATTAATGATTGGGATTATGATATATTTATTATATTAAAGCTTTGTGAGCTATAGAATCTTGAAAGACTTGAAAAATATTATGAATTTGTGAATAGTTTTATGACACCAAATTGGGGTTTTGCAAGTATGTTGGTGGGTTGTTTGAATGACTTCTTAAATGACTTTAATTTACCCCTCTCATGTTCCTTACTCTTGAATTCTACGATTTTAAGCTTAAAGACATATACTCACCATGTGTTTGACTAAGTTGTATGGCAAATCTCTTATGTGATAAAGGCTTTATGGTAAGACATGTGATTTATGAATGTTGTTAATAGTGAAGGAAAATTAAGCATGTTATGACTTCATGAGAATGTTATAAATGTTATAAATGATATGGAGCCCAACCTTTTCTTGTATGAGACATCATGATTTCAAGATTTAATCTTTCATGGATACTTCCTATTATGGATTATACATATGAGTTAAGTTTTATTTTATCAAGTGTTGGTTGACTATGCATGAATACCTATTTGAAAGCTTATTCCATGAGTTAATTTTTATCTGCTGAAGCTATGCACGATGTGATCTATGAAAACTATGAAAGATTGTGATCTTTTGAGATGAATTTCATGATACCCAAATTAATGATTTTACTACAATATTGGTGGGTTGATTTGCATGACTTTAAAATGATTTAATTTCACTCTTCCATGTTTTATACCATCTAGTTGCATGATTTTGAGTATGTATCCATGTACCTACCATGTTTGACTAAACTACATGATAAGGATTCATAATTTGATAAAGAATTATTGCATGATTTGCAAGTCAAGTGTTTTCATGATAATTATGGGCTCCCAAGCATATATTAAACTTATGAAAGGCTTTTATGATTTACAAGAGACAAGTTGAGCCTTATTCTTTAATTCTACCCTCTTGTGACCAAATTATGTCTATTGCATGATTACTATTTTACCCTTATATTCATGTTAAGCTCACTAGTAGCGGTCAAACATGTTAAAATCTCTACCCTCATGTAAAATGCAATACCTACTAGAAGGGGTCAATTCCATGTATTGTTTTCTACCCTCTAGTATAAGGTATATGTCCATGTAGGGGTCAAGTATGTGAATGAGCTACTCATGCCTTGTTATCATGCCGTTTACAAGTTATTCATGTTATGATTCTATCACTTATTATTGTCCTACTCTGGTGAGAAACTACCTAGCACCGAGTGGACTAGAGGTGATTAAAAGTCTTAAAACTATATGCCACTATAGGTAAAGGGGTTAGAGGCGATTACCCGATCTCTAAGAGGTGAGTACCCTAAATATGAGGACTTGACGCGAGTACCCGATTCCGAGCTTGAAGCGAGTACTCAAGTCCAAAAACTAAAATCAAGTACCCAGTTCACACATTTTTTAGTGGATTTAATTAGGCTTTAGGAGGTTCACCTTGGCAAGTGACATCTCCCTTTCTTCTGGTGTAGAAGAAACATCAGGGCTCCATAGATTAGCTCACATGGTTTATGTCGGTTATGGTCTCTTTCACTATCTTTTGTGAACTCTCCAAAGCTTTATAGTATATGTCACTCTTGATCTATAGTTTTCTTATATATGCTCATGTCGCCCTCATGTTCCCAAGATATTCTCTTATGATGATTATGATGGTTCCTTATTATTATGTCCAAATATGCTTACTATTATTGGTGGTATTTTAGATTCATATATCTCATCATTTTAAGAACTCAAATGATTTTATCACCTACGTTCAAGATCTCCTCATGTTCCTAATTGGTACCCTTATGATAAATTAATATGGTTCATTTATGACATGTCCAAAGGTGATTTAAAGTTCCTATGACTCATCATTTCACAAGTTCAAATGGTATTTTCCCCTAAAGGTACATGATGATGTCTACAAGTGTGTAAGGCGGTCTCTATTATGATTACTAAGGTTTCTTGCATAATAAAATAGTTGTTTATGTAAAGTTTGTATTGTTCACCCAAGAATATTAATACTTTAATTATATATAATATTTCTCACTAATTTAAGTTTATGTGACCTATCATGCGTTAAAGTTAGGGTAAGTTCTTTATTTCTCATGTGTATTATTTCATGTTCTATGCTGAGAGTAAAATGTATAAATGATCATCCATACATATATTCCAAGTTTATACAATTTGCTTATTCTCGATTATATTCATCTATGCATCTTACTATGTTCTTCCTAAAGTTGTCCTTTTATGTTGAAATAATATTAGCTTGATTACGGCTTACTAGTGGCTTTGTAAATATAGCATTTTAATCACAAGACTTAGCATAAATGTCACGACCCAAGCCTAGGGCCTAGACGTGACGCGGTGAATGGGAACCCAAATAGACCCAAACAAGCCTCTTTGCATATCAGTCACAAATCCTTGGTAGCGGAAGCAAAGTAAACAACAAGAAGAGATATAATAAAAAGGGGAGACGGACTAAGGGAAATCTTGATATTCATAAAAAACATATTGATTCAAGTTCATAGTATAAGTACATCATGATATCTGACAACATCTCTATCATGGAATGGAGCAGGGGCCAGACACTCTCCGGCCTCACCCTCATATTAATAAGTGTTCAATATAATGAAGTCTCAAAATAGCAAGAGTAATGAAGATAGTGTCCTCAAACTTGAGGACTCACCAAAGCTTAACTCCGAAGTATCAATTAGCCATGTGGAGGATGACCAAAAGGTTCTCTGATCCCTACATGATAATATCATGTAGGCATAGAGTATGCATTAGTACGTTTCAATGTACTAAGTATGTTGGATGCAATGCAACAACAAATAAGCCAATATAGTCAAAATGCATAATCATAAGTAATAGATATATAATCTCAATATGGCATGCATGATCAATGCTCATAATAAAATATGCTAGTAAGACATCCATCTTACATAGTTCATATTACATGTGTGGGAAGAGACCTTAACTGACATAGACTAAGCGAGATACTACTTGGAATCTAAGGCATGTCACCCCCTTGGAAAGGTGATTGAGGCATGACACCTCCTCAACAAGGTGATCGAGGCATGTCACCCTCTCGACAAGGTATGGTCTACTTTCCATGGTAGTCATACAATGAATAATCTAAGGCATGTCATCCCCTTGTTGATATCCTTGGAGTCCCACACACCACGTCGATTAGAGTCTTATTGATGGTTGTGTTATGCACCACAACTATGTATTGGAGGCTATGAGACATTTTAGGAAAAGTTTCCCTTCTACATGTTCTAAGTCATGCTATAGAGTCAAAGTAAGCCTTCCCCTATTGATTTTTCTTTGCTATGCTAGATCATGCCTAATACTTGAGGAAGAAAGGCCCAAACTCCCAAGGAGCAACCAACTAATAGTGAGCTCCGAGATGCTCTCACTATGCTTGCCCAAGTTGTGGCCAATCAAGTCAACCAAGGGGTCTAAGCCCCTCATGCTACTACGTCGGGAGCTAGGGTAAGGGACTTCATGAGATGAATCCTGCGATATTTCATGGATCAAGGGTGGATGAAGACCCACAAGAGTTTATTAATGAGGTCTACAAATTTTTGAATATCATGGGTGTTGGGCCGAATGAAAAGGAGGAGTTGGCAGTATACCAATGCAAAGGGGTAGCATGAATATGGTATGACCAACAGAAGGGGGAGAAGGAAAATGGTAATGTTGTGCTTTGGGAGGCGTTCAAATTGTCTTTTCTTGATTGGTTCTTCCTTCTTGATCTTAGGCAGGATAAGTTGGTAGAGGTCATAAAATTGAAATAAGGTACTATGAGTGTGAGGGAGTATTCCCTCAAGTTCACCTAACTATTTAAATATGCTCCTCAATTGGTGTCTGATGCAAAGACTAAGATGAACATGTTTGTAATGGGTGTCTCCAACTTGGTGAGTAAGGAATGCCAGTCTAGTATGTTGATTAGTGAAATGGACTTGTCTCGGTTGATGACATATACCAAACAAATAGAGGATGAGAAGTTGAGGAAGACAAGGGGTCATGAGGCCAAGAAGGCCCGTCTTGAGGGGTTTGCCTATGGTAGGGTGCCAAATCGGAGATTCCAAAGAGGTGATGAGGGGGTGGAAAAGCCTAGGTGCCGAAAGTGTGGGAAGGGCCATGGTGGCCTATGTTTGAAGAAGTCTAGTGCTTGATTTAGTTGTGGTGGATTTGGGAACAACATTAGTCGTTATCCTCATGCTCAATCGAAAGGCGGACATGATGGCCCTCTAGGCCAAGGTGTCAATGTAGGCCAAGGAAGAAGGGAAGGTCATCAATATGGCGCCCAAGGCACAATCGATTTTACACTCTTCAAGGGAGGCAAGGAAAGGGTGATAAGACATATGATATTACTACTGGTAAGTTGAAGTTTCCTCGATTTGTTAGGGCTAGTGTGCGATTATTTATTTCTTTATTCTTTTGGTTGCTAGAAAGTCCATAAGCGTTTCTCTATATTCATATTGCAGTAGGTCTTTCCCTGTGATTAGTTGGAGTAGGTGTGGTGGTTTTGATGTTATACTTGGGATAAAATAGTTGCATGCATGTTGTGTCTTCATGGATGGTAGGACCCGTAAGGTGGTGATATGATGGTTGAGGATAGTCGATCTACTTAGTTAGCTACAATGGGTTAGTCACTTCACTAAGGTTGATCTTTGGTTCGAGTTTTGTCCCCAAGTGAGCATTAGTAATATTGGTGGAGTTGTTGGTTGTCTTATGCATCGATTGTGTTTATAGGTCTCTAGAATAGGGTCTTAGAACCTTACATTGATATGTTTGTGGTGGTCTCTAGTGATGAGGTATTGAATTGCTTAGAGCTTGTGAATCATTTGGGGGTGGTGTTGCAAGTCTCTGAGGATGAGAGATTGTTTGCTAAATATGATAAGTATGCATTGTGGATAACAAGAAGGTGGGTAGAATTCTTTAAGTATTGTGAAATGAGTGTGCATTATTTTTCCTGGTAAGGCTAGTGTTATGGTTGGTGCTCTAAGTAGTGTGCCTATGGGTAGCTTAGCATATGGGAATAATGGTGGTAAAGAGGAGACTAGTGTGGTCCATCGATTGGTTAGATAGGAAGTTAGGTTGAGAGAAGTTGAGAATGGTAGTATGGTGTTCTTGGTGGTTCCAATCTTCTTAGGTTAAGAGGTCTAGATTAGGCAAGGCGTTGATTCCGCCTTATTAGAGTTGGAAGTTTTGGGTGAGAAGATGTGGAGGTTGTCTCCCAAGGGGGAGATGGTGATTATGGTACCAAGTGGGTTAGGTGTATTTGAGGTTGATAATTAAGTTGAGGATTGTGAGTTCTTATAGAGTATAGAGGGAGGTTGGTAAGGTTGCATAAGTTGGGCATTGCAAAAGGATGTAGATATGGTTCGTCCAATTGTCATGCTTCTAGGTTGAGGGGATGTGTTGGTGACTCTAGTGCTATAGAACTCTTTGAAGTTGTGGGTAAGGTGGAGGATAAGTTGGCTTAGAAGAAGGTCCCGGTAGATGTGTTGGATGGATAAATGGAGAAATTGATTGATAAATGAAGTGTTCGTCAAGGCCCTTTGGGAAAGTTGTCTATCTAATACGTTTCTCGGAGAGCCGATGTGGGCATGGGGAATTGATATCAGTATTTCTTTCATATTATTCAAGCTTATGATAACACGTCAAGTCATTTTCTATGATTCCAAGCCTTGCATTTCATCCCCTAAGCTATTGCATGGACTCATTTTATGTTTACAAGTTCCTGATGATTTTAACACTTATGTTGAGGTTTTGAAAATGGTGCTTTAAAGTGTATTATTGCATTCTTGTTGGGGCTGATCCCTTTATGACTACTCTTCATTTGTATGTTTCTTTGACATTCAGTGACGAATGTTCCCAAGGGGGAGATATTGAAACGACCGCAAAAAGTTCCCGAAAATGTGCCTTGGAAGTGCCTGGAATCGTAATTTCCATATATCTAAAAAGTGTCTGGAATCGTAATTTTCATATATCTAAAAATCCATTCATTATTTCAAAATTCCAACTTCATATTCTTGTTCAGGGGGTCAAAGTGAGTGGGAAATGGGTCTACCAAATTTTAGAGCAACCATATCAAAATTCGAAAATCGTAAAAATGCGATTAAGGAGGGTCAACTTTAAAGGGGCATGTCTCTTAGCATACAAGAATTGGGTGGCCTATGACCTACCAAATTAAAGATCTTTGAATTATCTTTCAGCGCACTTGGTGTGACCTTATTCTGAGTTTGGATAAAAAAATTATGCCCATTTTTATAGAACTCATTTGTGTAGAAATGCAAATTCTAGTGAGTAATCCGCATCACAGAGTGTTATTTTGGTCCCTTTTTTTCGGTCCATGACTTTCAAGTCTTGGGCCTAAGGGTTGCCATACTTGAAAATACCAATACTTAGCCTTATTTCACCCTCATATCATCCTAACCATTTCCCAATACTCACTCAAACACTTAGACTAATATTTCTCTCAAGATTCATGTCCCAAAATGCAAGATCAATATTAAGGATTTCATCAAGTATTTCATTGAAGCTTCAAGTCTCCATTAATGTCTTCTTCAAGAAATTCTCCAATGCTAAAGTATGTGGGTTTCAAACAGTGGGTCCTTTCATCCATGGTTCCCCCAATCCTCTTTTCTACTTAAATTGCATGATTTAAAGTTGATTTTAGATGTGGGTTTTGTATATTAAGAAGTTTACTGCATAGTGCTTTGAGTTCATGAAAGTATGGTTTTTTAGCATGTTTTGAGCTCTAAATCTTGGGTCTAATATTGGATATGATGAAGGGACTTGTTTTATATTGCTTGAGGGTGTTACAAAGTATTGATTAATGGTTTTACATGGGATTTACTTTCATGTTTTCACTCTTGAATTGCATGGTTTTACACTAGCACTACACACCCCCAAGTGTTTGATGGTTATGATTTCTTGAGGAATTGGAGGTCCAATGCATGTCTTATGAGTTCAAAGACTTCATGATGATTTTCAGAGGTGTCTAATTCATGGAAATGTTGTTGATGCTGTAAAGTTGGGTTTGAGCCCTTTCTTCAAGATTTCACCTCTTGTGAGCCCCTTAATGTTTATGTTAATGCAAGGGTAAGGTTGATGATGATCTATTCTTATGATTGAAATTGGGCTAACCATTTCAGGTCAATGATGTTATGAGCTACTTGTGCCATGTCCTCTGTGTTGGTGCAAGTTATTAAAACTATGATTATCTTATATATTCCGTGGGATTAGATTTAGCACCGAATGGACTAGAGGCGAGTCCCCAAGTCCCAAAACTATGTGGCACCATAGGATGATGTTATGCCCTTGCTATACTAGTAGATCCATCTAGTGAACTATCTCTTAATCTTTTTTGAAATTGGGTCATTTTCCCGTAAGGAGGGTCGCTTCACACGAAATTGGGTCGTGTTCCCATAAGTTGAAGTGGGGTCTTAAATCCTTTCCAAAATTGGGTCGGTTTCCCGTAAGTAAAGTTACTTCTTATGAAATGGGTCATGTTCCCGTAAGTTTGAAGTATGGTTTACCTTGAAAAGTAGACCACCTCTTTACCAATGAGGGGTAATCATAGGGATTACAAAGTCACAGTTCACTTGGTCTTATTCCACGTCGCTTGAGCTCTCTTCCCATACCTATGTATTATGATCTATATGAGTTGAGTGAATTGTAAGAATGTTTTACTTATACATTGATCATACATTCCACGTTTTTATTATTATGCCTATTGCCTATTATTATGCATTTTGACTATAATGCCTATCTCTTATTGATTGCATCCTACATACTTAGTACATTAAAACGTACTAACGCATACTTTTGCTACATGAAATCACCATGTAAGAACCGGAGCCTAAGTTGATCATTATCCTCCTCCACGTGGCTAGTTCGGTATCATTCAAGTTAGTTGATGAATCCTCCAATCTGGGGACGTTGGTCTATGTTTTTATTATATTGTATTATGGCACTCTTCTTTATTACTTATGTTGACTATGAGGGTGATACCAGTTGTATATCTTAGCCATCGCTCTTATCTATGTAGTAGAGGTATTGTTGGACAAGACTATGTATTTATGCTATGAGTTGATTTTATTATATCTTGATTTTATATTATGACAAGTTCTCCCTTAGCTCTATTGCCCTTATTTCTATTCTTCAAGCATTTTTTAATTGCTTCCGCAACAAAGGATATGTAATGATATGCTTTGAGGCTTGTTCGGGGCCCCTTCGGGTTCCCCATTCGACAATCACATCTAGGCCCCAGTCTTGGGTCGCGACACCTACATGATTTAACCATCCAAGGAACGACACTCGTCGATATCCTCCATATGTTTAGCTTTGGATCATTGAAAGAAGAGAGTTGGTGAATCCTCTAGTTCCAGGATAATATCCGGTTTCTATCTTATGTTGAGACTTTTTTCCACTTTATTTTCTATTTTCGAAGGTGAGCCTCGAATATGTCTTGGCCCCCATCCTATTCATGCTTAGAGGTATTTCTATATACTTTAACACCCCACACCTTACAATATTGGCACAATGCAAATGAAATATGACATGGTTTGGGCAAACTAGCGCAAATTTTCAAAAGTGCTTGAAACTCGTGTTAATGGGCTATATGTGCGTCTAGCGCTTAATAAAGTCGAGTGTATACCTTTTTTGTGTTGAAGTGAGGAGATTACAACCTTAAAATGAAGTGAGAGGATTGAGGTGCTTGTAGGACTTAGGAAGTAAGTAGGTGAGTCAGCTACTTGATTAGCTTAAAATTGCTAGCTAAACAGAGACGAGGCTCAACGTCGAAATTGTCCAAGTTCGATTACGAATAAAGTCCATGTTAAGGGTGTAAATTTGGCCCATGTTTTAGTATCATAAGTAGGCTATATGATCAGCCCAATAAGTATAGTAAAAAGGTCCCAAAGACATCACAATACACTTAGCAACTTGGGCCCAAAATTAAGTAAGTGAAAGTTAGAAAGTAGGCAGCTTAAGTCCATCAAGTTGGTGCTCCAAAAAGGCCCAAGTTTGAGGGCCAAGATAGTGGATAAGCAACTTGATATTGTGTGGTATAAGGCGGTCAAGAAGTCAAGAGAAGGTCGGCCAAAAACCCCATTATAAAGGGCTCCAAAGCAGCTCCACAAGTAAGGTTCACCTGAGTTAAAAAAAACAGTTTTGTTCTCTAAAGTTCCTCTCAACTTTTCTCAACCTTGTGAAGCAGCCAAACGACTCCTTTAGGGTAGGAACCTCTAAACCTTGAAGGCAAAGGCAAGTAATTATATTGTGTATTTAGTATAGTTTCATCATGAAAAATAAAAGATAGACACTAGTTATGCTTGCTGAAATTGTTGGACAAATTCTGTGCATAAAGTTGCTGCACCTTTTCCTTTTGTTTTGGTGATTTCTCTATTGTTTTTAAGTTATATTATGAAGATAAATTGGTGTTATTAACATGGGTTGAGTTATAAACGCCACCTTAAGGTTGCTGCCCTGTTTTTGGTTTCATTTAACAAGTGCATTTTATTGAGTTATCTTAAGCGTCATGTTGATTGAAACTTGCGGGCTGTTGTGTGTAAAGTTATTACCTCACGTCCTTCCTGACTTCTTAAGTGCTGTTATAGGACTGTTTGAGGTCTGTTTATATGTGTAAATATTATTGGAAAAGTTTGGTTAAAGTTGGAATAGATTTGGAGTTGACGACATCGAAATGTAGCGAAGGAAGGTGTCGTTATGCTGTCCATTTTTAGATTGTGTGGAATTATAATGTATAGTGCTTTATGGGCGGTTGTAAGACTGTTATGGCATTAGAATAGACTGTACATGATGTGTACATGCGAGTGTGTGTTGTAAAATATGATTAAAGGCATAGAGGTTGGAAAAATACGTTTGAGTTTATAAACACCCGCTTGCTGCCTATGTATTGTTCTCTCATGTTATTGGGATGTCAAGGTGTATATAATGGCCACTAATGCTAGTTTTATCATCTATCTACTAGTATATAAGTATTTATAGGAACGCAAGGTTATCTAGAGGTAGTAACGAGGTCATACAACGAGGTATGTAAGGTTACTTGCTTTCGTATCACTTGGCATGAAACATAGACCTCTCCTTAGAACATAAAGGCACTTGCCAACTCCGACACAACTACTAACTACGTCTACACTCTTGTACATGTTTATATGCTCCCCTAC
>JAABOM020012451.1:0-19382 GCA_011800125.2 Solanum clarkiae | reverse complement strand
ACTTCATCTAATAATTTTTTTTGTATATAAATTTATATACTATTATTATTATTATTATTATTATTATTTTTGTCAATAATTTACTTTAGACCATCTTGCAATGGATTCTGAGATGGACTTGATCAATAAAGTGGTACCAATTAATATGTTAAAAAGATATAAAAGTCTTACTTATTGGCTGTGGACCAATAAAACAATATAAAAGGGGCACCAATAAAGACACTCAAAAGACTTTAACATTTGTTGACGAAGAGGTAATATTTTTTTTATTCTTCATATTTTAACATTACATATATATTTTAGTCGTTAACGATTAATTTTTTAACAGGGTACAAAAGTTAATGCGACAGTTTTTAACTATCATTTTGTAAAGTGGGACAAAAAATTACAACAAGACAAAGTTTATTACATCATAAATGGACGAATTAATAATGAAAATCCGAATTTTCTATCGGTGAAATCGTCTTTTCATCATTTTTTGTAAATTTATTATTTAATTATATTTGTAATATTGAATTTTAAAATATATGGAAACAAGTGATAAGGCCATGGAAAGACTCTGAAATTTTCCTTATTTGATAGACTTCTACCTCTTCCTTATTTGAATCAAGAAAATAGTCGCTAAGTAAATTTCTAATTTGCCAGGGGTTCTAATTAGTAATAGAATCTCTATATATAAGACTTCTATAAATAATTAATTATCAAAATTACTTTTTTGGTTAATTATTTATTTTTTTATTAATTCATAATTAAATTTATTTTTTTTTTGCTTTGATCACACATAAAGTGCATACAAAGGTCCTTAGAAATGTTGTTTAAACGTTTTGCCTGTTACGCTCCGAGCCTATATCCTATACGTAACTGGCGCCTAGAACCATTACTGGTGTCACAACCCAAGCCTAGGGTCTAGACGTGACACGACGAATGGAGAATCCTGAAGGAACCTCAAATAAGCCTCTTAACTTGTCATTACACATCCTTGGTCGCGGAAGCACACAAAAGACATATATATTAAAACAAGGGCAATGGTGCTAAGGGAAGCTTGCATAAATGACAACATTACAAGACAAGGAGTCATGACTCATATCATATACACACAACTTGTCCAACAAACACCTCTAAATATATAGATAGAGCGGGGGCCAAGACAAAGTAACCGACTCACCCTCATAGTCAAATATAACATAAGATAGTGTCTCAATCCATAGATAATAAGAAGACATAAACCAAAGTCCCTGAAAAGGAGGACTCACCAATAAGCTTGGAATAACACCATCTAGCTAGGTGGAGGAGGAGGATGATCAACTTGGGCACCGGTTCATGCATGTCGATATCATGTAGGCAAAGAGTATGCGTTAGTACGTTTGAATGTACTAAGTATGTGAGATGCAATGCAACAACAGATAAGCTTCATACTCAACGTGCATAATAGTATGCAATAGGCATGATATAGTAATGTGACATGTATGATCAATGCGTAAGTAAAATGTTCTTTAGGTAACTCATGTTCATATAAGGTATCATATGTTTAGAAGAGACCAAGCTAGAATCCCAACTTTTGGTTGGGAGATGCCATTCATAACTGGACACCCTGGTGGAGAGGTACAACACCCCTCACATGGTTGATTCCATTCACCTGGACACCCTGGTGGCAAGGTACAATACCCTTCACATGGTTGATGCCATTCACACCTTGACACCTTGGTGGCAAGGTACAATACCACTCACATGGTTATCCGAGCTCCTATACCCCTCGGATCGGGCATTATATAATGTGACACATTATATAGATATACATATCATATACATAGGCTCATTTCATCATCATAACATCAATCATATCATATCTCATACTTTGGACTCTCAATTCCTCAAGAAACTATAACCGGACATTTTATCAAACAACTTGGGGGTGTGTAATGGGGGTAAAAGAGCGTGCAATTTGGAGATGAAATCATGCAGGAAAATCAGTGATAAAACTTTTAATCAACATCTTGCAACACCCCTAAGACATTCATAGAAAAACTCCTCATCAAATCCAACATTAGATCCAAGATTTGAAGTTCAAAACATGCTGAAACAATCATACTTTCATGAACTAAAATCACTGTGCGGTAAATTTCTCAATATACAAGACCCACATGTAAAATCAACTTTAAATCATGCATTATCAAGTAAAAGAGGGTTTAGGCACCATGGGTGGAAGGATCCAATGGTTCAACACCACATATCTTAGCTTTGGAGAAGTTCTCGGTGAAGGTTGACAATGGAGACTTGAAGCTTGAAGAGAATCCTTAAATTTGGATGAGGGTTTTGAGTCTTGGAATTTGGAGTGAAAATATGGCTAAGTGTTTTGGGGAGTATTGAGAAATTTTTAGAATGATATAAGGGTGAAATTTGACTAAGTATGGGCAAAAACACATTTGGAAAACTTGGACCCAACACTTAGAATAATTTGGAATACACTTGAAAATCAGTACCAGGAGAATACACATCTCTGCATTGCTGAGATGACGCAGAGACGATTTTGAGCTAAGGTGCGCCCAAGGCGCATCGCGGAGCCATTGTGAACTGTTCACTGGAAATCATCACTAAAAAATTATAATTGCTATTCTTTCACACTTAAATCAAAATTAGACCCCTTTTCACCTAATTTGGACCTCTTGATCACAAATATGAAGTTGGATTTTTGAAATAATGAACAGATTTTTATATATAAGGAAATCAAAATTTTGGGCATTTCAAAGCACATTTTTGGGCACTTTTTGGGGTCGTTTCAATATATTACCTTTGGGAACATTCGTCCCGAATGTAAGAGAGACGTACAAGACAAGAGTGATCATGAACAAATCAGCCGTAACAAGAATGCATGTAAAACACCATTTTCAAAATCTCAAAATAAGTGTGAAATCATCATAAGTTTGTCAACTTAAACATAAATGCATATGAATGACATGGGGGTTGAAATATAAGACTTAAAGTTACATATGGAACTTAGGATTAGTACCCTAGGCTTGAGTGGAGTGGAAGAGATAAGGATACCGCTTTTGCATGTTTGCTTCGGCTTCCTAAGTAGCATTTTCAACTTGTTGGTTCCTCCAAAGGACCTTAACGGATGCTACCTCTTTGTTCCTCAATCTCTTTACTTGCCTATCCAAGATCTGAACCAGAACCTCCGTTAAGTTATCCTCAACAACACCCACATCATCAATAGGTACAATGGCATTAGGATCACGAACATATTTTCTCCAAATAGAGACATGGAACACCGGATGAACCAAATTCATTTCACTAGGCAACTTCAACTCATAAGCTACCTTGACAACCCTCCTTATCATCTCATAAGGACCAACATACCTTGGGATCAATTTCCCTTTTTTACCAAAACGGACTACACCTTTCATTGGATAAACCTTCAAATCAACCCAATCACCCATTTTGGAATTCTAGGTCTCTTCTTTTTACATAGGCATAGGATTTTTGATGACTTTGGGCTATCCTCAACCCTTCCCTAATCATCCAAACCTTCTCAAGAGCATCCATAATAAGATTCGGCCCTAAAAATGCCACCTTTCCAACCTCAAACCAATCTACCGGTGATCTACAACGTCTCCCATAAAGATCCTCAAAAGGAGTCATATCGATGCTAGAGTGATAGCTATTGTTGTAGGCAAACTCAATCAATAGGAGATGGTCATCCCAACTACCTTTAAGCTCCAAGACACATGCCCTAAGCATATCTTCAAGTGTTCAAATTGTCCTTTCGGCTTGGCCATCCGTTTGAGGATGGGAGGCCGTACTAAGGTGAACTTTGGTACCAAGACCCCTTTGAAAAGATCTCCAAAAGTGTGAAGCAAATTGTGCACCACGATCCGATATAATAGATAAGGAACCCCACACAACCTCACAAACTCATGGATGTACAACCTTGCATATCCTCAGCCCCATATGTAGTCTCGACCGGTAGAAAGTGAGCCAATTTCGTCATCCTATCAACTACCACCCATATAGAATCAAAACCTTTCCTAGTCTTGGGCAAACCAACCACAAAGTCTATGTTGATCACCTCCCACTTCCAAGTAGGAAGCTCTATGTCTTGGGTTAGGCCACCTAGCCTTTGATCTTCGGCTTTGACTTGTTGATAAGTATGGCAATCGGAAACAAATTTGGCAATATCTCTCTTCATGCCTCCCCACCAATACACATCCCTCAAGTCTCTATACATTTTGGTGGAACCGGGGTGGATAGAATAAGAGGAATTATGGGCTTCATCATGAATTTTCTCCCTTAAACCATCAACACATGGCACACATAACCTACCTTGGTATCTAAGGGCCCCATCTCCCCCTTGGAAGAAAACCTCTACCTTGCCCTCTTTCACCAAGGCCTTCAACTCAAGCCAGGAGGAGTATAGATCTTGTTTAGCTATCACCTCATCAATCAATGAAGATTTAGAACCATTAATAAGAACAACACCATCACCCACATCTTCCAACCTCACCCCCAATCTAGCCAACCTATGCACCTCCCTAGCCATTTCCCTATTAGCACCATCCGCATGAGCTAGGCTACCCATATAGACCTGACTCAAAGCATCTGCCACAACATTTTCCTTACCCGGATGGTAATGCACACTCATGTCATAGTCCTTAAGGAGTTCTAGCCACCTTCTTTATCTCAAGTTGAGGTCCTCTTGAGTGAAGACATAGTGAATGCTCTTATGATCGGTGAAGATATCAACATACACCCCATATAAATAATGATGCCAAATCTTTAATACAACACCATGGCGGCTAATTCAAGATCATGGTAGGGTAGTTCCTTTCATGCACTTTGTGTTGCCTAGAAGCATAGGCTATAACCTTACCATTTTGCATTAGCACACAACCCAAACCAACTCTAGATGCATCACAATACACCACAAAACCCTCAAGCCCATTCGATAGTGACAATATATGAGCGGACACAAGTCTATCCTTCAATGTTTGGAAGCTTTTCTCACATTCTTCGTTCCATACAAACTTAACCTTCTTTTGAGTCAATTTTATCATAGGAAAAGCAATGGAGGAGAACTCATTCACAAATCTTCTATAGTAACCCAGGAGGCCCAAGAAACTCCTAATATCCGACGGGGTAAATAGTCTAGGCCAATTCTTAATAACATCGATTTTCTTAGGATCCACCTTAATACCATTCCCTGACACCACATGACCTAAGAATGCAACCTCCTTCAACCAAAATTCACACTTGTAATATGTAGCATACAATCTCTCCTCACTCAATCTTTGCAACACAAACCTCAAATGGCCCATATTTTCTTCTCTATTATGGGAATAGATCAAAATATCATAATAAGGACCATAAAAAAGGAATCAAGGTAGGGCTTGAAGACCCTATTCATTAGGTCCATGAAGATGGCTGGTGCATTAGTTAACCCAAAGGACATTACCACGAATTCATAGTGCCCATATCTAGTCCTGAAGGCCATCTTGGGAATATTACATTCCCTCACCCTCACTTGATGGTACCTGGACCGAAGATAAATCTTAGAGAAAAAGCTAGCCCCTTGCAATTGGTCAAATAAGTCATCAATCCTTGGAAGAGGATATCTATTCTTTATGGTGCCCTATTAAGGTGCTGGTAGTCAATGCACATCCTAAGTGACCCAACTTTCTTCTTTACAAAAAACACCGGTACACCCCAAGGGGATTGACTAGGTATAATAAACCCCTTCTCCAACAAATCTTTTAATTGCTCTTTTAACTCCTTCAACTCCACCAGGGCCATATGGTAAAGGGGAATAGAGATAGGTTGGATGTCGGGAAGGAGATCTATGCCAAAATCTATCTCCCCTTTGGGAAGGACACCGGGAAGGTCATTTCAAAAGACATTAAGATACTCATTCACAACCGGAACCGACTCAATGGAAGGGACTTTGGACTGCACATCTTTGACTCTCACAAGATGATACAAACACACCTTGGAAATCAACCTATGGGCTTTAATGCATAAGATGAACCTACCCCTCACTAACCCATCATGACTTTCCCACTCAAGGATGGGTTCATTTGGAAATTGAAACTTGACCCTACTGGTTCTACAATCAATAGAAGCATAGTATGCATGCAATGAATCCATCCCAAGAATAACA
Source organism: Solanum clarkiae (assembly GCA_011800125.2). NCBI lineage: Eukaryota > Viridiplantae > Streptophyta > Magnoliopsida > Solanales > Solanaceae > Solanum > Solanum clarkiae. Next base: position 13,231 of record JAABOM020012451.1, on the reverse strand, counting down.
TCAAAATCAACCATATCTAATTCAACAAGATCACAAGGTAGAATTTTACGAAATATGCAAACCAAACAATTTCTATACACCCTCCTAGCCACAATAGATGCACCAACAGGAGTAGACATCTCATATGACTCACGCAATAACTCCGACTCAACATGGAACTTTTTAGCCACAAAGGGGGTAACAAAGGAAAGGGTGGCACCCGGATCAATCAAAGCATATACATCAAGATCAAAGATTTTCAACATAACGGTAACATCATCAGGGACTTCACTAACAGCAGAGCATAGAATCAATTGTGCCTTGGGGCACCACCTTGAGGACCACCTCTACCCAATGGGACCGTATTTGCACCCTGAACCTTTCCACGATTTTTCAGAAAACCTATCCTCTTGTGACCAAGCTCTTCGCACTTGAAGCATACATTGGAACCCTTCAAACATGGGCCCCTATGATACTTTCCACATTTAGGGCACACATCAATGGGAGCCATTGCACCCACACCTTGAGGCCTAGGGAAATCATTGGCAAACCACCTATTAGTAACATGAGGAGGCCTTTGGCCTTGTTGATATCTTGCACCCTTTTGAAACCCACCCTTAAAAGGAGCTCTCTTGGCCTCATGACCCCTCCTCTTTTTATCAACTTTTCTTCCTCCATTTTGCTTGGAACATGTAATCAACCGAGCCAAGTCCATATCACTAATAAGCAAGGCAGATCGACACTCTTCACTTACCAAATCGGGGACCCCCATAACAAACTTATTCATCCTTGACCTAGAATTGGCCACCAAGTGAGGAACATACTTAGAGAGTTGAGTAAATTTGAGGGTATACTCCCTCACACTCATACCACCTTACTTTAAGTTTATAAACTTAATCAACTTTGCTTTCCTAAGCTCAAGAGGGAAGAACCGATTAAGAAAGACCAATTTGAATTCCTCCAAAACCACCACATAGCCATTACCCTTCTCACCTTTCCATTGGTCAAACCAAATTTAGGCCACCCCCTTGAGTTGGTACGCCACCATCTCTGCCTTCTCATTTGGCCCCACACCTATGACGGACATGATTTATAAACTTCATCAATAAACTCTTTTGGATCTTATCCACCTTTGACCCATGAAAAACCAGAGGATTCATCCTCATGAAGTCCCTTATCCTAGCTCCCGGGGTAGTAGCATGAGGGGCTTGGGTCCCTCATTGGACTTGATTGGCCACCACATGGGTAAGCATGGTGAGGGCATCCCGAAGCTCACCATTGGTAGGTTGCTCCTTAGGAGTTTGGGCCTGTCTACCTCTACTATTCTCATGATCTAGTATAGTAAAGAACAATCGTTAGGGGGAAATACTTATCACAACTCTATAGCACGACTTATGATATGAAGAAGGGAAACTTTTCTAAAATGTCTCATAGCCTCCTATTCTTAGTCATGGTATGCTTCATAACCATGAATAGGACTCTATTCGATGCGATGTGCTGGACTCCGAGGATCTATCAACCTAGTTCTCTGATACCAACTTTGTCACGACCCATTCCTAGGGCCTAGACATGACACGGTGAATGGGGATTCCCAAAGGAATCCCAAACAAGCCTCTTAACTTGTTATTACACATCCTTGGTTGTGGAAGCACACAAAAGACATATATATTAAAACAAGGGCAATAGGGCTAAAGGAAGCTTGCATAAACGACAACATTACAAGACAAGGAGTCATGGCTCATATCATATATACATAACTTGTCCAACAAACACCTCTAGATACATATATAGAGCGAGGGCCAAGACAAAGTAACTGGGCTCACCCACATAGTCAATTATAACATAAGATAGTGTCTCAATCCATAGATAATATGAAGACATAAACCGAAGTCCCCAAAATGGAGGACTCATCAATAAGCTTGGAATAACACCGTCTAGCCACGTGGAGGAGGAGGATGATCAACTTGGGTACCGGTTCCTACATGGTGATATCATGTAGGCAAAGATTATGCATTAGTACGTTTGAATGTACTAAGTATGTGGGATGCAATGCAACAAGAGATAAGCTTCATACTCATCATGCATAACAATAGACAATAGACATGATATAATAATATGACATATATGATCAATGTGTAAGCAAAATGTGCTTTAGGTAACTCATGCTCATATAAGGTATCATATGTGTAGAAGAGACCAAGCTAGAATCCCAACTTTGGTTGGGAGATGCCATTCACACCTGGACACCCTGGTGGTGAGGTACAACAGACCTCACATGGTTGATTCCATTCACACTTAGAAACCCTGGTGGAAAGGTACAAAACTCCTCACATGGTTGATGCCATTCACACCTGGACACCCCGGTGGTAAGGTATAATACCCCTCACATGGTTATCTGAGCTCCTATACCCTCCGGATCGAGCATGGTCTGATGCAACACATTATATTGACATACATATCATATACATAGTATCATTTTATCATCATAACATCAATCATATCATATCTCGTGCTTTGGACCCTCAATTCCTCAAGAAACCATAGCCGGACATTTTATCAAACACTTACGGGTGTATAATAGGAGTAAAAGAACATGAAATTTAGAGATACAATCATGTAGAAAAATTAGTTATAAAACCTTTAATCAATACCTTACAACACTCCCAAGACATTCATATCAAAACCCCTCATCAAATCCAACATTAGGTCCACTATTCGAAGCTCAAAACATGTTAAAACAATCATACTTTCATAAACTAAAATAACTTGTGAAATCAACTTTATATCATGCATTTTTAAGTAAAAGAGGATTTAGGCACCATGGGTGGAAGGATCCAATGGTTCAACACCACATACCTTAGCTTTGGAGAAGTTCTTGATGAAGGTTGACAATGGAGACTTGAAGCTTGAAGAGAATCCTTAAATTTAGATAAGGGTTTTGAGTCTTGTAATTTGGAGTGAAAATTTGGCTAAGTGTTTTGGGGAGCATTGAGAAATTTTTAGAATGATATAAGGGTAAAATTTGACTAAGTATGGGTAAAAACACGTTTGGGAAACATGGACCTAACACTTAGAATAATTTGGAACACACTTGAAAATCACTACCAGGAAAATACGCATCTCCCCATTGCTGAGACAACGCAGAGACAATTTTGAACTAAGACGCACCCAAGGCGCGTCGCGGAGCCGTTACGAACTGCTCACTAGAAATTGTCATTAAATAAATTATAATTTCTATTCTTTCGCTCTGAAATCGAGGTTAGACCCTTCTCATCAAATTTGGACCCACTGATCACAAATATGAAGTCAGATTTTTGAAATAACAAACAAATTTTTAGATATAAGAAAATCAAATTTCGAACATTCTGAATCATATTTTTGGGCACTTTTTGGGATCGTTTCAGGTGGTCCCAAGCGAACCACTTGGCCTGGATATTTACTCAGCGGAAGGCTTAAATGGTTGTGGAAGGACTATAAATAACATGCAAAGACTATCAATCTATCTGAATGAACTGTAAAGAGAAACAGTTCAACAATTAAATCAATCAAACTAGAGCTGAAATATTTGACACATTGCTTATGGAACCTCTATTAGAATAGTCTGAAACTATTATCAGGATAGGACCACAGTAGCCACAACTGGAAATAACCACCAGAAAGGAAGTCATAAGCAATAACTCTAAGCCTCTGGCTGAGAGGAGGCCTCACCGATATCTGAATGGGGTCTCATCCTCAATGGAGCGGTTGCTGAGGGACTCTGTCACCTGCATCTATATCATAAAATGATGCAGGTCCTAAGGACATTAGTACGTAGAATGTACAATATGTAAAATGGCCAAAAAGGAACTCAAGACAATGCAATATTTCTCAAAATACATAAACATATCTCAGAATGAGGTAGCATAATAGTAAGTACTCTGTGTTCTTGAAATAACATGCTAAAAATTTGTATGTAAAACATATCCTACTTAACTTTGGGAGTTTCTCTAACCGATAATCACCACTATGAGCTTCGTGGTGATACAATGTCTTACCCATGCTGTCAGAGTCATCCCGTACTTTGCCGGGGTAGGGGACGAAGAACTAGGGTAGTGGATCCATCCCAAAACTGGGCCAACTTAGTGGCTAGTGAGGAGTGTACCTTGGTATAATCCTATCCTATGCTAGCTACATAGTTTATGAGTTCGAGTAATTAATTCTATTCTCACTCATATTGGTGCTCAATACTACTCCCAAAATAATTTTTGAATCGCTCATAACTTAAGGAATATGAATTCTCAAAATCTTTGATCTTTCGGGGACTTAGCCCAACTTAGCTATTTAACTTTATCATCTAAACTATTTATCTTGACTGAAACTAGTATCTTTCCAAGTATTTTCAAACATACTGGGTTACTCAGCTACTGCGCAAAAGCAGTTCCAAAATAATTCTTAAACTTGACTAAAACTGTAAGCTTTATGAGTGTTAATGAAACCCATAAGAAATTTATAGAAGTTCATCCGGGGTAATAAATCTTGATAGAAGCACTTTAAAGTAATGATAAAGAAATCAAGAATTATAATGCTTATCAAGATTCTATACATATGAACAGAAATTTAATGAACCTTGCAGAAATACCTGAAACTTTGATCTAAGCTTGTATTTGAAAATTCTTGGATGAAAACTAACGTATAAATTTCTAAAATATCCATGAAATAGCTTTTGGAGAGCGTTACATACATGAGAATTCTAATTCTTGGAAGACTTGGAGAGATTCTTGAGTGCTAACTAGCTTTCTTAATTTTTACGCTTGAGTCTCTTGCGAGGTTTTAAAATTATGAGCATGAATTTGAGCATTTTTATTAGTAAACTGAGTGAAAATCGACTATCTAGAATCTGGGGGGGGGGGGGAAAGGTCAAAACTACCCCCTAATTAAAGAGCAAAAATCAGGAAATTTATACACGTCCGCGTCATGCCTCAGACGCGGACTTATGTGTTTTTTTTAAGGTTTTGTGAAATCTGATTCTCGTCGAATTAATGAAGAAAATAAAACAAAAGTGAGGATCCGCTGAGTGAGGATCTGCATCATAGGCGCGTCACGCCAGGGGCGCAGAAAGCCCACTATCCCGAAAATTTTTGGAAAAATTTATTTTGATTCAATTGCTCTAAAATCGAGTCAAGACCATTTCCCCACTCAGTTTTTCGTGTTGATCGCAAATGCGCTCTCAGATTTGCGAATAACGCATTGGAAGACATGTTACGTGCAAAGTCAATTCTAAGGGTAATTTAGTCTTTTCACTGGATGTTATAATATCTCCCCCTTGGGATCATTCGTCCTCGAATGATAACGATATGAACAAAACTTAGCTTAAACCACAAGATTACCAAACTTAACTAACATAAATCTTCGAGATAGATTATGAAAATTTACCTTCAAGATCCTCATTTAGGCTAACAAACAAGTGTGGATACTTGACCTGCACATCTTCCTCTGCTTTCCATGTAGCTTTCTCAACGAATTGGTTCCTCCATAAAACCTTTACCGAAGCAATCTCCTTGGTCCTTAATTTATGAACTTGCCAGTCTAGTATCTGCATCGGGATCTCTTCATACGATAAATTATCTTTAATTGCGACACTTTCAATAAGGACAACTAGAGAGGGATATCCCAACCACTTCTTAAGTATGGAAATATGGAATATCAGATGTACAACACTTAATTCTGCTGGTAACTCTAACTCATAAGCAACGCTACCCACTCTTCTTAGAATCTGGTAAAGGCTAATAAATCGCTGGATGAGCTTCCTCTTTTTCCCGAATCTCATAACCCCTTCATCGGGGACACCTCTAGTGCACCCAATCGCCTACATCAAACTCCAAGTCTCTCCTTCTAACATCCGTGTAAGATTTTGTCAGCTTTGAGCTGTCTTGAGCCTCTCTTGGATAACCTTCACTTTTTTCATAGCCTGATGGACTAGATTAGGTCCTATCAATTCTGCCTCACCAACATCAAACCACCCAATGGGTGATCTACACCTTCTCCCATAAAGGGCCCCATATGGTGCCATCTGTATGTTGACATGGAAACTATTATTATAAAAAAACCTCAATCAAGGGTAAATGATCATCCTAGTTACCTTTAAAGTCTATCATGCACACCCTCAACATATCTTCCAGGGTCTGTATAGTTTTCTCTGCTTGCCCGTCTGTCTATGGATAGAAATTTGTACTAAGATTCACTTTCGTACGAAGCCCAATCTGAAATGACTTCCAAAACTGTGCTGTGAACTGAGCTCCTCTATCTGAAATAATAGATATAGGGACCCTGTGCAGCCTAACAACTCCTTAAGATAAAGTATAGTATAATCCTCTATTGTATCAATCATCTTGACAGGTAGAAAATGAGCTGACTTAGTCATTCTGTCTACTATGACCCATATCAAATCATACTGTCTACGGGATTGTAAGCCTATTATGAAGTCCATGTTTACAATATCCCTTTTCCATTCTGCAATCTCTATGTTCTGCCACACCAGAAGGCCTTTGGTGCTCTACCATAACTTGTTGGCAATTCGAGCATCTAGACATGAACTCTACAATATTCCTCTTCATGCCAACCCACCAAAAACCTTCCCGAAAATCTCTATACATATTTTTTACATAGGGTGGATTGAGTATCTAGCATTATGGGCCTCAACCAAGATCCTATATCTAAGGCCGTCAACACTTGGCACACAAAATCTGCCTTGGTATCTCAAGACACCATCTCCCCCTTTTGCGAACACTAATACTTTCTGTTTCTGATATCTTCTTTAAATTGGAGAAGGATCGGGTCCCTGTCTTGCTTTTCTTTCATCTCCACACTAAAGATGACTCTGACCCATTTCTAACAATGGCACCACCATCGTCGGAATCTTCAATCTGCACCCCTAAATGGGATAGTCTGTATACCTCCCTAGCTAACTCTTTTTTTTTCATCCTTAATGTGAGCTGTGCTCCCCATGGTCACCCTGCTAAGAGCATCAACAACTATATTAGCTTTAACTTGATGATAGAGGATTCTCATATCATAATCTTTTAACAACTCCAACCATCTCCTCTGCCTCATTCAGCTCCTTTAGGCCGAATACATATGCAAACTCTTGCTGGCCATGAATACATCCACGTGCCTATCATGTAGATAGTATCTCCAGATTTTTAGAGCAAACACCACTACAACAAGCTCAATATCATGAGTTAAGTAACTCTTTTCATGAATCTTAAGCTGTCTAGAGGTATATGCTATCACCTTGCCTCTCTACATCAATACACAACCCAAGCCAATTCTACAAGCATCACAGTATACCACAAAGTCATCAGCTGCTCCGGTAGGGATAAGACTGGGGCTATGGTCTGCCTAGTTTTCAACTCTTGGAAACTCTTCTCATAAGCTTCTGACTATTCAAACTTAGTCTTCTTCTGAGTCAGCTTAGTCAAGGGAGCTGAGATAGAAGAAAACCCCTCTACAAACCATTTGTAGTAACCTGCTAAGCCCAAGAAACTCCTTATCTCTGTGGGAGTTGTGGGCCTTGGGTAATTCTTTACTGCCTCAATCTTTTGGGAATCAACTTGGATACCTTCATCAGACACAATATGCTCCAAAAATACCGCGGATGCCAACTAGAACTCGCACTTAGAAAATTTGGCATATAGCTGCTGATCCTTAAGGGTCTGCATGCTCATCATTGCTACAAGAGTAGATTAATATGTCATCTATGAACATAATAACAAACATGTCTAGGTACGACCTCAACACCCTGTTCATAAGATCTATAAATATTACTGGTGCATTTATCAGCCGGAAGGACATAATAAAAAACTCATAATGACCATAGCGGGTTCTGAAAGTTGTTTTAGGAATCTCTCTCTTTCAATCTCTCTCTCTCTCTCTCTATCTCTCTCTCTCTCTCTCTCTCTCTTTGACCTTAAGCTTATGATACCCAGATCTGAGTTCTATTTTAGAGAAACAAGTAGCACCCTGAAGTTGGTTGAATAAGTCATCAATTCTGGGAAGAGGATACTTGTTTTTTATGATGACCTTGTTTAACTGATGGTAATCTATGCACATCTGAAGAGAACCATCCTTCTTACGAACGAAAAGTACTGAAGCACCCCAAGGTAAGATGCTTGGTTGAATGAAACCCTTATCTAAGAGACCTTTCAGCTGCAACTTTAACTCTTTTAGCTCCGAAGGAGCCATATGGTATGGAGGGATAGATATGGGATGAGTATCTACAAGAATGTATATCCCAATGTCTATCACCCTATCAGGAGGGACTCCGAGAAGATCCTCAGGAAATACTTTTGGGAACTCATTCACTACTGGGATAGACTGAAGAGATGGTGCCTCGATACGAGAATCCTAAACTCTTTCTAAGTGGTATATACACCCTTTGGAAATTAACATTCTAGCTTTGAGATATGAAACAAACTAACTCTTAGGAAAATTTAAGCTACCCCTCGACTCTAAGACTGGTTCATTAGTAAACTAAAATTTGACTACCCTGGTTTTGCAATCTATGGAAGCATACCCAGCACGAAGCCAATCCATGCCTAGGATGACATCTAAATCTACCATGTCTAACTCCACCAAATCATCAACAATAGTCTTATGATAAATTGAGACTGGACAACCCCTATAAATTCTTTGGGCTAGAATAGACTCTCCAGCAGGAATGGAAAAACTGAAAGGCTTAAGAAGACATTCTGGATTGACCCCAAACTTCATAGCTACATATGGGGTTACAAATGATAATGTGGCACCTGGGTCTAATAATGCATAGACATCATACGTAAAGATTTTAAGCTTACCCATACCATATCTGGTGAGCTCTTCTCCTCCTGTCTGGTGACCATGGCATACAAGCGATTTGTGCCCCCGCTTACTCCTACTGTAGTGACCCTGTGAGGTACCTTACACTGCGGTGCTGAAGAAGCTTACTATGACCTATTATCTCTTATATACTGCTTCCCCATGGGACAATCCTTCAAGAAGTGCCCCATCTGACCACATTTGAAACAACCATTTGTGCCCATAAGGCACTCTCCGGGATAAGACCTACCACACTTACCGTAAGTAGGATAACCGTTCGATCCTTGAGCCATGCTACCCTATGACTGGCTGCTCAACAACCTATGGTGTTGTGATCCCTGCTCATTCATGATCTTGGTGTAGGTGCACTAATAGATGAAGGTGCTAGTCCGGCTGTCTTAGGCTGAAAGGATGAGTGATTTCCACATCTAGCCCCCCTCTTACCTATCTCCTAGCCGGATGTCTTGGCCCTCTTGCTCCTGAACTCTTCCCTATCCTACATTTTCTCCTGCTTTGCATGCTGCACATAAGTCATCAAGCGGGCTATATCCATGTCCCCAATCAGCACCACGTTCCTGCCCTGTTTCTTAGTTATTCAAGTGAGCCTGACATGAATAGATCTATACTAGTATGCATGTCTGCCACCATAGCTGGAGCATAATGGGATAGCTAAGTAAACTTGAGGGTGTACTCCCACACACTCATATTCTCTTACTTCAGATTCAGAAATTCCCTCACATTCGCCTGCCTTAACTCTCTAGGAAAATACTGTCCCAGAAAGGCCTTCTCAAACACCACCAAACTAATAGCTGGCGCCCTATCTGCCCTGCTTCCTCTCCAATAATTGAACTGGAGTCTAGCTACTCCTTCGAGCTGGTAGGCAGCTAACTCAACCTGCTCAGTATCACATATGTGCATAACCTGGAACACTTTCTGGAGCTCCTCAATGAAATTCCTAGGATCTTCCTTCACATTAGACCCCATGAATTCTGGTGGGTTCATCCTCAGAAACTCCCAAACCCAGGCGGTATCTGATCCATCATTTTTGCTTTCTCCTTGGAAACTCTCTATCTAGTGATCACCTGAGCCAAAGTCTGGATGGCCTGGCAGAGCTCAGCATTGGAGATTTCTGCTTGCTAGGGCTACTCCACAGGCACAACTAGACCTCTAGGTCCATCAGAAATTGGGCCAGGTTGGTTTGTATTTCTCCTGGTTGGGTGTCCTCTGCCCCTTACTGGTCCATTGGCTCTGCATGGAGGCATAATCTGAAAAACACGGCATGAACGCATGAGTTAGGAGGGACTTAATAGAGGTAAACTATGAAGCATGAGACAAAGAATAGAAATTAATGGTGATACTTCCTAATGTCCCGTAGCCTCCCTATTATAGATATGGCACACTACACACCCATAATACTGACTCTACTAGACACGGTTCCATAGACTCCCTAGAACTCTCGAACTCTGTGCTTTGATACCAAGTTTGTTAAGCCTTGAGCCTACATCTTAGACATAACTGGCGCCAGAACTATTACTAGTTCCAAGCGAACCACTTGGCCTGGCTTCTTACTCATGGGAAGGCTTAAATGGTTGTTGAAAGGCTTTAAATAACATGCGAAGACTATCAATCTGTCTGAATAAACTATAAAAAGAAATAGTTCAATAATTAAATTAATCAAACCAGAGTTGAAATATCTGACACATCGTCTATGGAACCTCTACTAGAATAGTCTGAAACTACTACCGGGACAGGCCCACGGTAGGTACAACTGAAAATAACTACTAGAAAGGAAATCATAAGTAATAACTCTAAGCCTTTGGCTGAGAAGAGGTCTCACCGATATCTGAATGGGGTTCTGATTCTCAATGGAATAGCTGCTTAGGGACTCTGTCACCTGCGTCTGTATCATAAAATGATGCAAGTGCTAAGGATGTCAGTACGTGAAAAGTACGATATGAAAAATGGCAAAAAAGAACTCAAGATAATGCAATATTTCTCAAAATACATAAGCATATCTCAGAATGAGGTAGCATAATAATATGTACTTTGTGTGCTGGAAATAACATGCTGATAATTTGCATGTAAAACATATCTTACTTAACTTAGGGAGTTTCTCTAACCAACAACCACAACTATGAGCTTTGTGGTGATACAATATTTGGCTACGCTGCCAGAGCCATCCTGTACTTTGCCGGGGTAGGAGACGAAGAACTAGAGGAATGGATCCATTCCAAAACTGGTCCATCTCAGTCGCTACTGAGGAATGTACCTTGGTATAATCCTATCCTATGCTGGTGACATAGTTTATGAGTTCGAGTAATTAATTCTACTCTCACTCATATCAGTGCTCAATACTACTCCCAAAATAATTCTTTTACCGCTCATAACTTAAGGAATATGAATTATCAAAATCTTTGATCTTTCGGGGACTTAGCCCAACTTAGCTATTTAACTTTCTTATATGAAATCTTTATCTTGACTGAAACTTGTATCTTTACAAGTATTTTCAAACATATACTTAGCTATAGTGCAAAAGTAGTTCTAAAATAATTCTTAAACTTGACTCAAATTATAAGCTTTATAACTGTTCATGAAACTCATACGAAATTTACAGAAGTTCATCTAGGGTTATAAATCTCGGTAGAAACACTTTAAAATAATGATAAAGAAATCAAGAATCATAATACATATCAAGAATCTATACATATGAACAGAAATTTGACGAACCTTGCAGAAATACATGAGACTTTCATCTCAGCTTGTATTTGAAAGTTCTTGGATGAAAACTGACCTATACATTTCGAAAATATCCATGAAATAGCTTTTGGAGGGCCTTATGTACCTGGGAATTCTAATTCTTGGAAGACTTGGAGAGATTCTTGAGCCCTAACTAGCTTTCTTGATTTTTACGCTTGAGTCTCTTGAGAAGTTTTAAAACTATGAGTGTGAATTTGAGCGTTTTTATTAATAAACTGAGTGAACACCGACTATCTAGAGTCTAAGGAGGATGGAAGAGGTTGGAACTACCCCTCACCCCCCTCCAAATTAAAGAGTGAAAATCAGGAAATTTATACACATCCGTATCGCGCCTCAGATGTAGACTTATGTATTTTTTTTTCAATCTTTTGTGAAATTTGATTCCGGTCGAATTAAAAAAAAATAAAAACAGAAGTGAGGATCCGCGTCCCAGGCGCATCGTGCCAGGGGCGCAGAAAGTCCACTGTCCCCAAAATTTTCTGAAAAAATTATTTTGACTCAGTTGCCTTAAAATCGAGTTAAGACTATTTTCCCCCTCAGTTTTTCGCTCTGATCGCAAATCCAAGGTCTCAGATTTGCGAACGAAGCATGGGAAGATGCATTACATGCAAGGTCAATTCTAGGGGTAATTTAGTCTTTTTATCAGGTTTTATATTGCCCTTCATTAAAAGACTCATCTTTAAACAAAATCATCTTTTTACAATTTTCTAAACTTATTATATATTTTTGCTTATAGTATCCAATTTATTAAAAGATATGGGGAAGACTCCTAAAATAAATAGGAACAAAAATTAATATGCTAAATATATGTGAGGTTTTCTTTTTTCCTTATGTACTTGAAAAAAGTTCTAGGTTTGCTTTTGACTATTTTTATAAGATATTAGGGAAAGTTATAGGTTTTTCTTACGTGATTTACAAAACTTCCAACAAATATTTTAGGTTTTTTTTAATGTATGTAAATTTATATTTTCGTAAATGAAAAATCTCCAAAAAGTATGGTAGATTTTCTTTTAATTTTCTTGATAATTGCTCAAAATATAGTAGATTTTCCTCCATGTTTATGAAAAGAGTTATAATTTTATAATAATTGACCATCTCAGTTTTTCGACGTCTTCTCCTTTAACTTCATTGTAACTTTGATTCAAATTTTAAGTTTTTTTTATCTTAAAATTTTCTTTTTTTATTTATGTTGTGAATTTTCTGAAGACAATAATAGTTGTTATGCTAGATTATTACTTATAAAATAATTTCTTTACTCTTAATATCGACAAATTCTTTCTCTTTATAGAAAGACTTACTAGATTATGTTATTACACACAATAATTAATTTTTCAATATATATTTATTATTAATTAACGTAATATATACATGCAAGGTGATTTTCACCCAATTATTGTATTTATTATTTTAATAATATTAAATATTAAATATAATAAACATGATAAAAAAATTGAGAAGATTTTCTTATAATGGTTAAATTTCTACACAAATAAATTTTTTTCAACAGAAATAGACTTAATCCAAAAAGAAAATATTTAAAAATATAAACTTCCAAATAATAATAAAAAAAGTAAAAAAAAAAAAGTCCAAAAAGAATAAAACCCAAAAAGTCTCAAAAAGAAAAGTGCTTTAAAATCGTCTAGAAAAATAGGAATAACTTTCA
>JAABOM020012422.1:0-58405 GCA_011800125.2 Solanum clarkiae | reverse complement strand
GCTGCCTATTTTCCAACTTTCACTTAGTTTTGGGCCCAATTTGCTAAGTGTATTGTGATGTCTTTGGGGCCCTTTTTGTTATACTTCTTGGGCTGACCATATAGCCCATTTATGATACTAAAACATGGGCTAAGGTTACACCCTTAACATGGACTTTACTCATAATTGAACTTGGACAAATTCGACGTCGAGCCTCATCTCCGTTTAACTAACAAATTTAAGCTAAACAAGTAGGTGACTCACTTACTTGCTTACTAAGTCCCACAAGTACCTCATTTCTCTCACTTCATTTTAAGGTTGTAATCTCCTCAATTCGACACAAAACTTACATACACTCGACCCTCTTAAGCGCTAGATGCACATATTTCCATTAACACGAGATTCAAGCACATATGGTCGGCACTTAGAGACTATTGCTAGCCCCCAAACAAGCCACTTAGATTCATCACATTTGTTCAATCACATGCTAATAGCGAAAGATATGATTGAATAATAACACTTAAGGAAACAAAATGACAAATTATTAAAATAAAGGCCGAAGGGCAAAACAATCTATCCACTAACTAAGAGTGAGTAGTATGAAATAAACTAGCAAAAAATAACATCCAATCACAACTAAACAATCTAGTCTATGAAGCCTCTAAAACATTTGACTAAATGGTGTCAATGACATACCCATGGCTACCTCAAAATATAATAAAAAGACTAAACTCAAATCTAGAGGAGAAAACATGATATCCTTTGAAAGAAGGGGAGGACTCACCAACCAGCTGAAAGTGATGGATCCTTAAAGGGGTGCACGTTGATGACCTTTAGTACCTATCTCTGCATCATGGAAAGATGTAGGCCTAAATGGCAGAATGAGATATGTAAATATCTCAAAAAGACTCAAATACTTTGAGTAGATGTTATTCTTTAGCTATTGACTCATAAAGACTCTATCATGTATCATTCTGACTAATAGCATTCAGGAAACAAAAAGTAGACCTAAAACATTTAGGGATTCCATAGATTCTTTAGGCTCAAATTATACTCATGCATGCTTAGTTAAGTGAAATGTCTAAAAAATAACAACAATTTTATGATAGGGTTCATGTTGAACAAAAAAATCATATAATTCTAGTATTAAATTCATAAAAACTATAATTTATGCAAAATTATATAGATAGACATTAGAATTTAAGAATAGCCTTCAAGAAATATTTATGGGAGACTCAATTCACTCACAACTCTATCAAGTCTTGTCATGGGGCACATGGAAGTACATAATCCATGTTTTGGTATATCTTACGTACCTAAAAATTTAAAGAGTTGGAACAGCTTGGAAAAACTCTGAAGATTGTCTTCCAACCCTAGCCTTTTTCTCCTTGAAAACCTTGCTCTATAATGGAGAGAGTACTTTCAGCATAAAAAGGTTGAACAGATATTTTTAGGGATTTATTTAGGTGTAAAAATGTCAGTTTTAGTCTTTAAATGGTGGTAAAAGACAAAAATAACCTTCCTTAAAAATGTTGGCAAAGTCATCCATGAGCCCACATACGACCCGTAGAAACTTTCACGGCTCGTAAGGAACCTTTCTGTGAACTTTTGGGCAAATTTTGGGGTCTCTGTATCAGTTCCATGAGCCCAATCTATGGCCTATAGAAGTTTTCATAAACCGTAGTATCACGCCCCAAGAGAGTACCCCAGGCATAACAGGCACTCAGAGACTATTGCTAGCCTACAAGCAAACCGCCTGGTCCCATCACACAGTTTAGTCAACAATTTAGCAAAAGATAATCAAGAGAATCTAACTATCCGTGAGCTACAAGACTATAACCATCACCATTAAATATAAACTAAGAACAATGGAAACAATCTAAACATAAAGACTGAAAAATGGGAAAAGAACCCCAACATCAACCATCATCAATCTATGTCTATGAAGCCTCTATAACTACTATCTAAGAAGGTACCATGATAGGCAATGGCTACCACAAACACAGAAAATAGCTCAAAATAACTGAAAAGATTAACATGTCCTCCAAAAGCAAGGGAGGACTCACCAATTCTACGTCTGGGGATTTGCAAACCTCAATAATTAGCCTGCTAAAGTCCTCTATAGATAGAAACCATTTTCCCACATGATTTTCCGCGCTGAACGCAAATTTGATCTTGGATTTCCAATCAGAGCTTTGGCAGATGTGTTGTGTGCATGATTATATTTTAGGGGCATTTCGATAATTTCATTGGGTGTTACATCATTTCCCGCTTGGGATCATTCATCCTCGAATGATGAGTATAGGTTGAATAGAAGCACGACTAACCTCAAAACTCCTCTTATACCTCACTCAGGAACTCTTGAACTCTCAACTATCCATCACCTTCTACAATTCTATCTTAGACTCAACAAATGACTCAGCACATCAACACAAGAAAGAAATCTCAATAACATTAAGGATAGGGTCCATACCTTTGACAACATCATCATTTGGCACTAATAGGTGCATGTATTTGTGTTTCATCGATTCCTCAGCAAATTGATTCCTCCATAGGACTTTGGCGGAGGCTATCTCTTCGTTCTCAGCTTACGAACTTATCAATCAAGGATTCTGGAATTTCTTCATAGGATAGGCTATCCTTCACTCGCGTACTCTCAATAGGAACTACTAAGGTAGGATCTCCCAAACAATTTTTCAACATTGAAACGTGAAACACTGGATGGACTCCATCTAGCTCGGAAGGCATATCTTGCTCATAAGCAACCTTCCCAATCCTCCTCACAATCTGGTATGGTCCAACATAATGTGGACTCAACTTTTCTTTCTTACCAAACCTCATGACACCCTTCGTGGGTTACACCTTTAAGTACACGCAATCATCCACCTCAAGCTCCAAGTCTCTTCCCCTCACATACGTGTAAGGCTTTTGATGACTTTGTGTTGTCGTCAACCTCACTTTGATAACTTTCACCTTCTCTATAGACTGTTGGACAAGGTCTTATCCGATCAATTAAGCTTCACCAACCTCAAACCAGCCAATCAGTGATCTATATCTCCTCCCATATAATGCCTCATAAGTTGCCATCTAAATGCTGGCATTGTAGCTATTACTGTACATAAAATCAATCAGTGGTAGGTGGTAATCCCAATTTCCCTTGAAGTGGATGATGCAAGCTCTCAACATATCCTCAAAAGTCTGAATGGTGCGTTCTACCTGCCCATCTGTTTGAGGGTGAAAAGTTGTGCTCAGATGTACTTTCATACTTAGTCCTTTCTAAAAATATCTTCGGAATTGAGAGGTGAATTGAGCTCCTTTGTTTGAGATAATGGACAAGGGAACCCCATGTAACCTCACAATCTCATAGATATATAGTCGGGTATACTCCTCAGTCGTATAATTTGTCTTGGCTACTAAGAAGTGGGCTAATTTCGTCATCCTATCAATAATCACCCATATCGAATCAGGCTACTTTCGGGATCTTGGTAAACTAGTGATGAAATCCAAGTTGATCGTCTCTCACTTCCACTCAATAATTCAATGTTTTGGGTCATTAAACATGGTCTCTGATGTTCAACCTTAACCTGTTATCAATTGGGGCATTCAAAGACAAATTCAGCAATGCCCCTTTTTATTCCATTCCACCAATAGACTTCTATCACGTTGTGGTATATCTTGGTGGAACCAGGATGGA
The DNA here is from genome assembly GCA_011800125.2 of Solanum clarkiae. Lineage (NCBI taxonomy): Eukaryota > Viridiplantae > Streptophyta > Magnoliopsida > Solanales > Solanaceae > Solanum > Solanum clarkiae. The sequence goes on along the minus strand of JAABOM020012422.1, from coordinate 54,732 downwards.
TGAAAAATCTAGAGCTATGAGCCTCAACGATGATCATGTCTCGTACTCCGTCAACATCTGGCACAAACAATCTACCCTGGTATCTCAACACCCCATCTCCCCCTTTGGAGAAAACCATCGCCTTCAACTTATGAACCGTTTCTTTCAATTGGGAAAAGACAAGGTCTTGGTCTTGCTTCTCCTTCACTTCTAACACTATGGATGAAGCAGAACCATTCTGCTAATGACCCTACCTTCATTATTCTCCTCAATTTGTACTCCAATCGTGCCAATCTGTGAAGTTCCTTAGCTAGTTCTCTCCTTCCTCCCTCCACATGGGCAGTGCTACCCATAGACATCCTGCTAAGAGCATCAACAACACTATTACACTTACCTAGTGGTATAGGATACTCATATAATAATCCTTCAGCAACTCCAGCCATCTTCTTTGTCATAGGTTAGGCTCTTTCTAGTTGAACATGTACTGAAAGCTTTTGTGGTCAATGAAAATGTCTAGATGCACTTCGTACAAATAATGACGCGAGATCTTACGTGTGAACACCACTGCTACAAACTCAAGATCATGAGTCGGATAGTTCTTCTTATGGATCTTAACTTTTCTGTAAGCATAAGATATCACCTTCCCTCTCTGCATCGACACACAACCCAGTCTGACTCTTGAGGCATCACAGTATATCACCAAGTCTCCCATCCCGTCGGGCAAAGTCTAAACTGGTACTGTAGTCAATATGGTCTTCAACTCTTGGAAACTCCTTTCACATTCCTCAAACCACTAAAATTTGGCTTTCTTATGATTTAGCTTAGTCAATGGGGTTGAGAAAGAAGAAAGGCCCTCAACAAATTTGCGGCAGTACCCTGCCAAACCCAAAAAGCTTCTTATTTCTGTTGGAGAAGTCAGTCTAGGCCAGTTCTTAATCGCTTCAATCTTCTGACTATCCACCAGAATACTATCTCCCAAATCAACATGGCCTAAGAAAGCCATGGACTTGAGAAAAAACTCACACTTTGAGAATTTCGCATAAATCTTATGGTCTTTGAGCGTTTGCAAAACCACTCTAAGGTGATTAGAATGCTCCTCGTCATCCTTAAAAATAGCAAAATATCATCTATAAACATGATCACAAACATATTAAGATATGGTCTGAATACCCTGTTGATCAAATCCATGAAAGCTGCAGGTGTGTTTGTCAACCCAAAGGACATGACTAAGAACACAAAGTGGCCATACCGTGTCCTAAAGGTTGTCTTTGGAATATCACTTTCTCTCCCCTTCAATGATGGTATCCTATCTGAGGTCTATCTTGGAGAAACAAGTGGCTCCCTGAAGTTGGTGAAATAGATCATCTATCCTGTGATGGGGATAGTTATTCTTTATTGTGACTTTGTTCAGCTGCCAATAGTCTATACACATTCTGAGAGACCCACCTTTCTTATGCATGGATAGGACAGTAGCACCGCAAGGTGAGACACTAGGCCTTATGAAACCTTTCTTTAGCAAGTCTTTCAACTGTTCTTTAAATTCTTTCAACTCTATGTGGGCCATTCTATAAGGTGGAATTTAAATGGGTTTGGTCTTGAGAAGAACACCCATCCCAAACTCAATCTCCCTATTAGGAGGAACTCTAGGTAGATCATCAGAGAACACCTCAGGAAACTCATTCACAATCAGGACTGACTAAAAAGTAGTAGATTCAACATTATAAGACTTAACACGCATAAGGTGGTAAATACAACATTTGGAGATCAATTTTTTTGCTATAAGATAAGAAATAAATTTGCCCTTAGGTGCAACAGCACTCCCCTTCCACTCTAGAACAAGCTCATTAGAGAATTAGAACCTAATAATCCGGGTTCTACAGTCAAATGAAACATAATAGGCATGAAGCCAATCCATGTCAAGTATCACATCAAAATCAACTATCTCCAATTCTACCAGGTCAACTAAGGTGTCTCTATGGTATATCGATGCTACACAATCCTTGTAAACTCTCTCACCTATGATCTACTCACCAGTAGGAGTAGTAACAGAAAAAGGTTCAACCAAAAACTCTGGAAGGATCCCAAATTTACTGGCCACATAAGAGGTCACAAAAGACAAAGTGGCATCTAGATAGACCAATGCATAGTAATCAAAAGTAAAGACTCAAAGCATACCCTTAACCACATATGGTGCAGCCTCTTAATCCCGTAGATTTCCAATATCATAAAGGCTCATCCCGCCTCCTGTACTTGTAGTAGCACCTCTCTCATGATTGCCTGTCGAAGGAGCTATGACTGACTATGGTCTACTGCTCCCCTCACATCGCCTCCTCTTTGGACACTCATAACTGAAGTGACAAGTTTGTGAACATGAATAACAAACATCTCTTCCCACACGACACTCACCTAGATGAAGCTTACCGCACTTGCCACATGGTGGCTTTCCCCTTGTGCCTTGGCCATGGGTTACACTGGCTTGAGATTAAGCACTCGGAGCCTTAAAATTTTGATAACTATGAGATTTCTTGTCATACCTTTTTGGCTGAACGGACGCACTCGCTACAGACTGAGTAGGATAAGATGATCTCCTATGAAAGTAGGACCTATTACCCTTATTCTATCTCTGCAGGCTAGGCTCAAGTCCCGCTGATTTTGGTTTTCTTTTTATCTACTCCTCTCTATCTCCCTTCTTGTCCACCTCTGTCTATTCGGCATACACCATAATTTTGGAAATGTTCATGCCAGGAATCAACTAAGCTGCCTTACATTCTTTCTCATATGTCTGCCCAGACCAGACACAAAATTCCTCATGCTCGCCCTCATGTCTTGAACCATCTCTAGAGCATACCTGGAAAATTTAATAAACTTAAGGCTATACGCCTTCATAATCATACCTCCCTGCTTCAGATTCATGAACGCATCCACCTTCGCCTCCCTCAACTCTTGAGGAAAGAAGTGGTCATGAAATTTTTTCTCAAACTCTTCCCATGCTGCAGGCTCTGCACTATCACCTATACTCTCCTTGTACTAATTGTACCACATATTAGCAACATCCTTCAACTGGTAGGAGGCAAGCTCACTCAATCTTATCTGCATTCATCACCTTCAGAACCTTATACATCTCATCAATAAAGTTTTGTGGGTCCTCTTCCACCTTCAACCCTGCATATACTGGGGGGTTCATCCTTATGAAGTCTCTGAGACAGGTTACAGTTGAGGGCTCCTGTCTACTAGAACTAGGAGCTTGAAAACCCTGACTTTTACCCTGGGAAGCCACTAGTTAAGTCAGCATGGTGATGGCTCCCCTAAATTCTGCCTCAGTAGTTGTAGCTAGCTGGGTTGAGCAAGGGGCACCTGTGGGACTCAGCAATCCTGGCAGGCCATTCCCATCCCCTAGACTCTGCCTAAACCGGGACCTCTGGTTGAGCATTCCTAGCAATTGGGGCTGGGGCATCTCTCTGAGAGGTTGTATTCTTTCGCGACATTTTCTATAAACATATAATACAAGAGTTAAAATGAGATCTCCATAAAATTAGACTCTATCGCACTAAACCAGATCATAGAAGAAGGGTAATACTTTAATGTCCTATAGGCTCCTATTTAAGAAATGGTGGTGCACAACACAACCACAAAACAAGGCTCTACTAGAAACGGCTTCATATAGTCCCTAGGACACTTGAACTTTGTGCTGTAATACCAAGTTTGTCATGCACCAGTATGGTACCCTAGGCGTAACTGCAACCCGCAGATTATTGCTGGCTCCCAAGCGAACCACCTAGTCTCCTCACACTATTTCGTTCAACAATTTAGTGGAAGATAATAAAGAGAATCTAATTATTGGTGAGCTACAAGGCTATCACCATCACCGTCAAATATAAGCTAAGAACGACGGAACAATATAAAAATAAAGAACGAAAAAGGAGAAAAGAACCCCAACATAAGCCATTATCAATCTATTTCTATGAAGCCTCTATAACTACTGTCTAAGAAGGTACCATGACATGCCATTACTACGAAAAACAAAGAAAATAGCTCAAAATAACTAAAAAAGATAAACATGTCCTCTGAAAGCAAGGGAGGACTCACCAAGTCTCTATTTGGGAATCTGCGAACCACAACAATTAGTCTGCTGAAGTCCTCTATCTGCAGAATCTACACCATAAAATGATGCAGCGCCAAAAGGGCATTGATACGTAGAATGTACTATATGAAAAACGGGCTAAAGTAGATGAGAAACAATGACAATCAGCTCATCAAGCACTTATCCTCATCTCAGAGTAAAGAATGGGACTCTATCACCTCACTATCTACCAAGACGTCACACTATCACCTCAACCTGTGAGTACTATCAACATGAACCTATCTTCGAGTTTCTATAAATGACAAAAACTACCTATGAGCCAGTGATGATACAGTGAAGAGATGTTTTTATCATATCCGTCCAGTACCATTTCGAGGTACGGGATGAGTCAATCAGGGATCTCAAAAGAAGTCAATAAAGCCCTCTACGGGGAAAAGGAAACATCTGCTTTCATGGTCTAATCCTCTCTTTGCTGGACACATAGTTAATGAGTGCAAGTGGGACTCACTCTTACCTATTTCGGTGTTAATACTTCTCCCAGGTCTCAACATGCTAATAAGTCTATCGATACATGAAGGATTTCCATCACCCAACCCCTACAGGCAAGAACATTCATCTCATCTAAACATTTATCAACTCAAAAAGCAAAATTGTTCCTTCAAAACTAAGGTTCAGTCTCATTAGGCTCTACGAACACTAATTCAATTAGTTTCAGTCATCAATACCCTCATCTCAAGACTCAGACTCCAACAATCAACATATTCAGACAATCAAGGCTCTAGACATTACCCTTAAATTTATTCTTGAAGTATTAAACAAGGGGACTCACTCAATTTAGGTATACAGTCACACAATAATACATATAAACAATAAATACATGTATGATGATCATCAATTTGAGATAATATATAAAAATTAAATATAATGTTAAAGAGATTCTTCAAGAATAACTACTCAATACCCATTAATTATCAATTGTGTCACGACCCAAGCCTAGGCCCTAGACATGATACGGCGAAGGGGAAACCCGAAGGAACCCCAATCAAGCATGTCAACTTATCATTACACATCATTAGTCACGGAAGCATTTAAAGGACATAAAATAATATTAAAGGGCAAAGGGGCTAATGGATAGTTTTCAAAAGAACATCAATAAGGGACAAGGAGTCCTAGCTCATACCATAGATACATAACTTGTCCAACAAACACCTCTAAATGCATAGATAGAGAGGGGGCCAAGACAAAGTAATCAGCTCACCCTCATAGTAAAAATAGAACATAAAGTAGAGTGTCTCAATACAAAGCAAGAGAATTAAAGACTAAGGTCCGCGAAATGGAGGACTCACCAACTAGCTTGAATAGCACTGCACTAGACACGTGGAGGATGATGGTTAACTTGGGTTCTAGTTCCTATATGGTGATATCATGTATGCAAGATTATGCATTATTACATTTGAATGTACTTAGTATGTAAGATGCAATGCAACAAGAGATTGGGATCATAATCAAAATGAATAACAATAGGCAATAGGCATAATATAACAATATGGCATGTATGATCAATGCATAAGTAAAACATGTTTAAGTAACTCATGCTCATATAGGATATCATTAGTGCAGAATAGACCAAGCTAGATTTCCAACCTTTGGTTGGTTGATGATGGGAAGTTTGTAATGGGTAAAAGACCATGCAATTTAGAGATGAAATCATGCAAGAAAATCTATTGTAAAACCATCAATCAACACATTACAACACCCCTAAGACATTCACATCAGAACCCCTCATCAAATCCAACATTAAATCTAAGATTTATAGCTCTAAACATGCTAAAACAATCATACTTTCATGAACTAAAATCACTGTGTAGTAAATTTCTCAATATAAAAGACCCACATGTAAAATCAACTTTAAATTATGCAATATTAGTAAAAAAGAGGCTTTAGCACCATGGGTGAAAGGACCCAATAGTTTAACACCACATACCTTAGCTTTGGAGAAGCTCTTGGTGAAGATTTAAAATGGAGGCATGAAGGAAATCCTTAGTTCCGAATGATGGTTTTTGGACTTGAATTTAGGAGTGAAAAATATGACAAAGTGTTGGAGTGAGTATTGGAAAATGTTTAGGGTGATATGAGGGTGAAATGTGACTATGTATAGGTAAAAACACATTTTGGAACACTTAGGAACAATACTTAAAAGTCTTGGACCGAGACAACAAAACTGGGCAAAATTAACATTGCTCCACGACAGAGGTGCGTCACGGAGTTGTCGCGGACTGCCTCTGAAAATTGAAATTTCTAAAAAATCATTTTTTTCAACGATTACTCTAAAATCAGAGTTAGAACCTCTGAACAAGAATATGAAGTCAGATTTTTTAAATAAAAAATAAATTTTAAGATATATGAAAATTAAAATTCCGGGCATTCTGAGGCACGTTTTTGGGCACTTTTTGAGGTCATTACAAATTGTCAACCTACTACATGTATTGGGCGACATGGAAGAACAATTTCATGTTCTGGGTAGCCTTTAAATACTTGGGTTGAAGAGTTATCAAGTTTCCCTCAAGAACTTGCACACGAATTCAGAACCCTCCACTCTCTGTTCTTCATCTATCAGGAACCCTCACATAGAAAACTTAGAAAAATAATGGGTTTTGAACCCTCGATAAATAACCACTAAAACACATTTTAAGACTTAAAAAGGATTGAGAATGACCAAAATATCCTTCTCAAAATTTAAAAGAACAAGTTCAAAATATGTACACTGGTCGGAGTCACGTCAGGGGCGCAAACCAGTGTATTTTTATAATTTTCTATAAAATTCAATTCCCCTAAAAAAAATTAAAAAAATTTTAAGTATGTATCTGCGCCCCCTCCACGTCACGCTAGGGGCATGACACCATTTAGAGAAAATTATTTTTTGCTTTGATTGCTCTTAAATATGGTTGACACCATTTTCCTACTCGATTATCTGCTCTTATCTCCAATCCGGTCTTAGATTTCCAATCATAGCTTTGGAAGACACGTTGTGCACACGATTACATTTAAGGAGCATTTTGGTAATTTTACGAGGTGTTACACGTAGGTGGGTTCATCAAATCTGGGACCAAAAAATGGATTTTTAGGATTTTTTCCACGAGTTAGCAGATGGCTCGTAAATCAAAGCATGATCCATAATAGGTTTCATAGGTACACTCTGCATTTGGCAGTGCCTAGTAAAACAGCCATAATTTTTTACTCCAATTTTGAAATGAGGTGAAAGCAGTTGCATTGAAAAGCTAATTTAAAGACCTTTTGTTTTGTAGGTATGGGACACCTAATGCTTTGCATGCTAAGAGTTATAGTAATTTAAAATTTATCCTTTTATAATCTAACACTAGAAATTCAATTTATAGGAAGGTTTTGAACTCGAATAAGTACTAGAGTTACCTTATGACCCTAATCCACGTCCCTATGTAAGAATGAGGCTTGAAACATAGGTACATGTTGGAATGGGATGTCACAGAAACTCTACCAAATACACTAATTATATTCTCAATAGTAGCCAAAGCATTGTGATTCCCAATCAAGTGTTGTCCCAAATTTAGATCACCAACTGTTTCTTTCATACCTTTTTCCGAAGCTATCTTAGAGTCACAAAAATCACGTGCGTCTTCCGTTAACTGTTAGATACTGTTAGCTTCAGAATCCATTTGCATTCACCCAGATTCGTAGGCTAAATGACCATCTTGAGTCAATGACTCCCCTGTTAACAGACAACATTTATCTTCTTCATGTCCTTGATATTTAAAATGAGTACAATACAACGGAAGATTGTCATAATAATTCCTAGATAATGTTTAATAACTTTACCCGATTCTTTCTCCAATAATTGTGATCTTACCTAATTTTTATGTTTGTCTAGTAAATTTCTGATTTTCGTAACCCTTGATGTACTTGGCCTGGTGTGATGTTGAGTTTCTTTATCAACTGCAATAGGCTTCCCTAAGACCGTTGTAATTGATAATAAGGATCTCCTCGCAAAAAGATTTGTTGGTAACTGTTGCAATGAAATCCATACCTAAATTTTAGGTGTTTTCTCCTTGGAGTTGAATAATGATGTCCATTGAGAAATTTTGAATAAATACTCTTCTCCATCAAACTTAAAATAGTCATAAGAACTTGACAAAACATGTACAAAATCCTCATATAAATCAAACTTGATTAACAAGTAATGAAAATCAAGTTGTACAATATTATAATTTCGTTTAACATCAAATTGCTTTGGTGAAAGCTTTTGTAACTCGGCTAACACTATTTTTCCACATGAAAATATGATAATCACCGCTTGATATAATCCTTCTTCCCTCACAAATGGCTCCCTTTCCTCCATAGTAAATCTCACAGTAGGTTTACCATGAATTAACTCAATGGGATTTAGTCTGGTCTTTGACAGAGTTTATGTCGTTTGTTGTCAGTTAAGGGTTGCAGCATAGAGTTCTTTTGAATAACAGCCATATGCCAGGGAGAAGGCGAAACAGCCATGGCTGCTATCACGTCTCCATTGATTGCTGAAGAGAAAAGCGTGGAGGCTAGGGTTCCCGCAACCTTTCTTTTAAAAAACAATAAGGAAGTTCAAGATCTACTTGTTACGAAAGCTAGTATTAGAACCTTTAGTATTTGAATACCTGAGCTTTTTGTGCTCAGCGATAATTCCAAGCTATTTGATTACCAATATATTCTCTCAGCTTGAATTTAGGTGTCAAATATTTTCTAAATAATCTTATTATCATTTTTTATAAGTCATGGTAGAATAAATGTTTTTTTCTGTAAATCCTCAATCTACTATTGTTGAGTTAGATATCTTAAAAAATGTACTCAGTAAATATGTTTGGGACATCATCAATTAATAGGAGCAAAATAATAAACACGCTATATGAATTATTACTTTCTTAATAAGTATATCAAATCAAAATTTCACAGCTAAACCCGAATGGGGGGAGTATTATTTAAGGCCCCGTAAGGATTAAGGGTGGTTTTAAGAAAAGGATTAATATTGTTGTTGGTGGAGTGATTAGAGACTCTAATATAGATCTTCGCTAATAAGTGTTAGTGCTACTAATACTGCATAGGCACTTACTATTTGTAATCAAACTTCCGGGCTCCTCCCTAATATAAGCAGTAGCTATGCCCTGTCAATTTTTTCTACTAATGTATATTAATTTATAAGACATTCTTTTTAGTACCAAAAATGAATACTGCATAGAAACTTATTATTTCTTATATTAACTACATAATTGCAATATAAATATATTATCTATTTCAATAAAAAAAATCATTTGTTAAAGTTTACATTTTATATATCATAAAATTACCCTTTACCCTTTATGCCTTCTTGATCAAAGATTGATGATTTATTTAAAGTTAAGATTAATTTCGCAAGAAATAACACTTATTTCTTGATTTCGTAAAATGATATTTATGTAAACCAAATTTGAAAAATTAAATATGCATTCCGACATAAAAATGTAATATTTGATCAAAAAAAGATTTAAAGGTGTATTAGGAAGTATGAAGTTTTGTTTGGATATTCACTTAAGTAACTTGCAAAAAACATTACCTCTCTTTTTATTGCTTCAAAAATCCAACGACAGAGTTTCTCCTTGCTAATGGTGGATCTACAAGCAACAAAAAGCAACATATTACCAAAATAATTTGTTAATGAACAATGCATTAATCAAATTCAATTGTCAAAGGAGAAGGAAAAATAATTTTTTAACCACAACCTAAAGTTTCCACAAGCAATTTTTTTGATGAAAAGACATCACTAACTTTGATGCTTTCTGCAGAGTATAGAACATCCTCTACCTACGTACACAATAAATATTGCAGAGATCACAATTATGTATTACAAATTCATAAGAAAAAGATAATAAACTAAGGATCACTTCACTGTATTTGATAAAAACTTTATCATTGAAATAAAAAACTGCAAGTACTCCATCATAAAAAGTACTCCATGGCATAATTTTTGTGCCATTTTCTGAGCCACCAGAAAGCCTAATCCAAAAATCATCAAAAAGATCAATTGATAGATATTTTCGTTGTCTAAAGCATTACTCTAGTGAATGCAAACATTATGCTTGTTAAAAAAAGCTATTTTTCTAGCCTTTCACAATTTTATACTTTTTATGAGTGATCTTAATTACTTATATATAAGAGAACTTCAATAATTTCACATAAGATATCTAAACAAGACTATTTTATTCTATTCAAATTATAGGAAAGTTACTGCCAAAAAAATTACAAAAAAGCAACAGATCTCATTTCTTTGAATTTCTAGAAGAAGTACTCAAAAAAGAGCGTATTATTACTATAAAAGAAATATAACACTATTAAGTACTCTCTTTAAAGAACAATAAGGAAGTTCATGATCTACTTGTTATAAAAGTTAGCAACACATTTTGTAAGTACCAAGATTTCCCTGTTCTCAATGGCCATGTCAAGTCATATGATTATTAACAGTGGCGGAGCTAGGAGTATGTCACGACCCAAAAATAAGCGTGATGGCACTCGTCTTATTCTACCAAGACAACTCAGCCTACAACTAAACTATACCACTAAAAATGCAAAATTATAATAAAAATAAAAGTTCAATTATGGATAATAAGTCAACCTAATAAAATCGCCCAAAACCTGGTTGTCATGTGCACAAGCTTCTAATGTATTACAATAGATTCGAAAGAAAACACAAGTATCACATGATATTGTCTCTAGAATAGAACAAAATCATAAATAGGAGTAAGAAGTCAGCTGGGATGGCAAACAAGTACCTCTCACAATCTCCACAGGAAGCCATGGACAAGGAAAGTAGAGAGTATCACGACAATTTGGGCTCGCAACCTATAAAATTATTGTAGCAAGGGGTGAGTACCAAACACACAGTACTCAACAAGTGAACTACCAAACACAAAATTAAGTAATATAGAATACCGGTACCCCCAACACTCCATCCAAACCCCCACAACTACAACCTGCATAAAATCAGTCCAGCATAAGAGTTCACAATGTACATAGCAGATAGCCCAATAACCACACCAACTATTATATATCAACAACACCAGGGATCAAGTGCATCCATCATAAGTTTCACAAAGCACTCACACGTTTATAAATGATAGTGAGATGTAATGCAATGCAATGCAATATCACGTAGAATGATGCATGTCTGTCCTACAATACACATCCGCTAATCATAAGCATGTCTCAGTTAGAACCCATGAGGGCCACACATGGACTATGTATCCACTTGAACCATTTCCCTTCGGTTTTTCATTTCTTTTCTTTTTCACTAACTGGAACCATTTCCCTTCGGCGTTTCATTTCTTTTCTTTTTTACTAGCCGGAACCATTTCCCTTCGACTTTGTATTTTTTTTCTTGGATCATCCAGCAAACACATAGTAAACGCACAATAATCATGTTCATGGAAATAAAATATGCAAGATGCACATACAAATTCATATATCTCAAAATTAAGAATGGGTAGCTCGATAACGTAAATGTTGTCATATCATCGATCTCAATACCATCACAACCTTAACAACATTCACATATTAAAGTATCACTTCGATATCAATAACAAATAATCACTATCTCACATATAATAAACCTCCATCATTAATTCACAAGTCAAATATCAGCAGAGGATAACCCAATTCAAAATATTTCAATCAAAGACTACATAAATCATTCTCAACACGTCACACAAGAAGCGCAAAATTTTATATACTTAACAAAGGTTAAGCAATTCACTTGCCTTATATAAAGTCTCGAATTACGTCAATTTTAAATCTTTTTCCTTTCTATGACACTCCAATTCACCAAAATCTATTCAAATATAGCATCATAAGTATATAATGAATCTAACGACACTAAAATCAATTAATTCGGGTGAAAAGGGTAAAACGGTCCCAAACTTTTATCACCAGAAAAATACCGCTGGAATCTGGAAATTTATATATGAAAATTTTCCCCAAGTGATAAGGAGTTCAAAGGTGAAAACCAATTCAAAAATGGAGCTAATATGAGGAAGAAATCGCATGTTAAAATTTTCAAAATATATTAAAAATGCAGCAGCAAGATCACGAATTTTACCTCAAATGACGCACCAAAATCAATTTCTGAAGTCCCATGGTGTTCTCCCCAAAAACTATACAATCTAGACTTCTTGAATCGCTCAAATATGATCAAAATTGAGAGAGAAATCGTTGGTTGAATTTTGGGGAATACTCGCTTTCTTGGAGAAAATCCTCAATCTTTGTAGTTCTTTTAAAGTGAAAGAACTTGGAAGGACATGGATTGAAAGAATTATCTTTGATTCTTGAATTCTTGACTTAGACTCTTTAGAGTTCTTGATGAAGAATCGTAATTCTTGAAGAAGAAGAGTCAAGAAATCCTTTCTTGGGATTCTTGAATTTGTTTTCTTGAAACCCTAGGTTATGATTTAAAATCCTATTAGAGCATCATGAATAGATGAAGAAATTCGGGTTGGGTGGATTTGAAATTTATGAGGAATAACTTACCTTGAGGAGGAATCTAGGAATCTAATCCTAACTTGATGATTATCTTGATGATTCTTGAGCGTTTTTATTTAGGAGAGAAAGGAGAGGATTTTGATCATGAAAACTGACGTTTTGGGCTTTTTAGGACCTTAAATAGACCACCAAAGGTTTTAAGATAAAACTACCCTCAAATTATAAAGAAAAACGTCATTAGCTCATCCAGTGAGGGTTCGTGACGCGCTTCGCGCATGGACCTTCGGACAGCTCTGCACCCCTTCACTAAAATGGTGATAAGTTTCTACTCTGAACTCCGATTAAGGCGAAATTGGATGCGTTGGAAAGATAATTCAAATATATTTGATATGATATATTATAAGTCATCATGACTCACTATAATTTAGGAGATATGGTCATTTGAAGTTGATCCTTCTATCGACTCATATGAAAACTTAGTTGCTAGAAATTCTTTGAACGTGGCTTGATGTAAAAGATCCTTTATGACTCTAAATCATACCTAATATGCTTTAAATACCTAGGAATTGATCCTAGAATGTATATATAACTTAGATGTCATTGGTTCACCTAACGTTTATAAAATCATACATTAGAACTACGACCTCATATAAGCTCCAATTCTATTCCCACACTAAGAAATTGACTTTAACATCTATGCTCATTTAAGAATCCTCAATTAAAATCCGATGTCATATGAAGGATGACTTGGTCTTAGCTTTAAAAAAAATAGGAGTGTTACATAGTATCACTAAGGGGGTTCAAAATCTAAAATAGTAGTGTAAGACCCCACTTATAGGGGTAGGAGAGATGCAAGAAATAAGCTAGGAAATTTGAACTGACAATGTTTATGAATGGGTGTTCATAGCTCGTAAGATGAAGTACCACCCGTAATGTTGGTTCATAGAACCTGACAAACTTGATGAAATTTGGGATCTTTCAGAAGTTCAATCTACGACTTATCAGATAACCCGTAAAGACTTCTACGAGTCATAGATCGTGTCATAGAATATGAATTAGAGAAAAAAAGGAGGGGCTATCTGAAGTTTCAAAAAGGGCTGTCACTTGAAACCCCATTTACGGCTCGTAGAATGTTCTATAGCCCATAAATGGGGTCTTATAGACCTGTCCAACAATGATTTTTACTGGGGTAAATTAGACCTGTCCACTTCTCCTAAGTCGAACCACAACCCTAATTCACCTCATTTCTCCCTGTTTCAAAAACACTCTAAGTATCAAAACTCGCTCAAGCTCTTCAAGGCATTCTAGTAAAGGGTGCAAGATAGGATTTCAAATCTTGCTCCACCAAATCAACTTTCCTCCAGCAAAATCACACTAAGATATGTGGGTTTGACTGTGAGAACCTTCCTTCATGTAAGTCTAATCAATCTTCATCTGAAACTACATGAGATTTATGGATTATTTTATGGGCATTTATGAACTCTTGCTTATGGTGATACTATTATGCTTTATACACATGATTTCTACTTGGGTTCTCAAGTAATGATTTTAATATGCTTAAATATTATTGGGGTTTGAAATTGTGATGGATTTTATGATACTAAATTCATATACTCTATGATGTTATGAAAAGATATGAAAGAACTTGTGAATTTTAGTGGATTTATGATAGCCGAAACAAGGGTTCTACTACAATATTGGTGGGCTGATGTGAACAACTTCAAAATGAGTTTGTTTTACTCCTCTCTATTCTCATACTGTTGAAATGCATGACTTTTAAGTACATGTGCATATACCTGCCATGTTTGATAAAATTTGCATGACAAGGATTCTTATGCTGATGAAAGATTATTGCATGAATTTCAAGACAAGCAGGTGATGATAAGTTATGGGCTCCTAAGCCTGTAATGAACTTATGAAAAGTTTGTATGATTTGTAAGTACAACATTGAGCCCTTACGTTATACTCTATCCTTTTGTGAGTAAATGATGTCTATATTAAGGGTTCAAGCATGATAACTATTTTACTCTCATGTACTAACTAAAGCTGACTAGAAAATGTCAAGCATATCACAATCTTCACCCTCATGTGTAATGCAATGCCTACAAGAAGGGGGTCAAGTTTATGCCACGTTTTTACCCTCTAATAGAAGGTATATGTCACGTGTAGGGGTCAAGTACATAAATGAGCTACTCATGCCATGTTATTATGTCATTACAAGTTATGCAAGTTTTAATTAAGCATATGATTATTATAAGTATTTCGTGGTACTAGACCTAGTACGGAAAGAGGTTTAAGGTGGGGATCGATCCAAGGGGTCCTCATATAGAGTCTTGGTCTCTTAAATATGCGCCACCATAGGTTTATATTATTTCACTAAATGGTGTTTAATAGTGGATCCAACTAGGTCATGTTACCTATTGATTGGTGTTATGCTTGGTTTACCTTAGCAAGTACACCACTTCTTATATCCATGTCGTGTGAACATCGAGATTCCAAGTAGTAGCTTGCTTGGTCTTATATGTCGGCTAGGATCTTTCTCATATACATATGATACATGATAAGACTTTGACTATCATCATGCATATTTTAACTTAATCTTTAATCATACATGTCATACTGAGCTCATGTCCATTGATTAATATAATGCATATTGATTATTACAGCTTATGTTCCTTGTTGCATGGCACCCCGTGTACTTAGTACATTCCAAGTACTAACGCATACTTTTTACCTATATGATACAACCATGTAAGGGCCAGAGCTCCTATTCATCCTCTTTATCCTATTGGCTAGCTAGATCCATTGAAGACTATTATTGGTGAGTCCTCCATTTCATGGACAACATTAAACTTACTTTCATGCTTTGATAAGACTTACCTGTTTTAGACTTTTAGCTTTTGAGTGTGAGTCCGGGAGATGTCTTAGCCCCTGTTTCACTCATACTAGAGGTGTTGTTCAATATGGAAGTTTATGTATAAAACTTCACTCCTATTATCTTTATGTAATTGTGAAGAAATCTACCTTAGTCCCTTTTTTGCTTCTTTGCTTGCTGTATATAGGTGGATGGATATGATGGAAGTCCCAAGTCCCTAAATGCCTCCATAGCGTGAGTCATACTTATCCGTCTATTAGACCTATTTGCAATATGGTTCATGTAAATCCTCTTTGCTATAATATCCCCGCAATGTGAGTCCAAAGCCCCACTTCTCTTACAAATTATGTGCTATATGTGTATTGCTATTTTATATTTCCAGGTAATCGAGTATGTGCAAATGATATTCTATGAGGCTTGTTTGGCTCTCTCTTGGGTTGCCCATTCGCCATGTAACAACTAGGCCCTAGGCTTGGGTCTTGAAAATCTTGGAATCAGAGTACTAGGCTTATAAATAGTCCTCAGAAATCCAACACACCACGTCAAATTGAGTCTTATTCATGGTTGTGAAGTGCACCACAACTGTGAATAGGAGGTTATGAGGTGCTTTAAGAAATAGTTCACTTCTTCATGATCTAGGTCGTGCGTTTTCTTTAAAATAAGGTTTCCTTTCCCTAAAGGGTGGTCTTTTGCTCTTATGGAGAATACCACAACAAAGAAAAATAACTCAAAAAACTCCCACACTCGAGAAGGGTCTGACCCTTCCAGCTTCTCAAGCTCCAGAAGAAGAAGGATTACACATGTCGAATATCAAAACGTCATTTCCATGTTAGCACAAGTTGTGACCAACCAATTGAACTAAGGAGCTCAAGCTCCTCTTGCTCCCACCAGGGCTTCAAGAGTAAAGGATTTCACAAAGATGAACCCTCCGAAGCTCCATGGCTCCAAAACAGAAGAAGACCCCTGGGAGTTCATTAATGAGATAAACAAAGTGCTTGTTATTATGGGGTGAGTTCATAGGATAAGGCGGAACTTGTGGCCTATAAGCTCAAGCATGTTTCATAAGTTTGGTTTACTTAATTGAAACCTGAGAGGGAGAACGATGATCCCATCCCATGGGAGGAATTTAAAGCTGCCTACCTTAATCGATTCTTCTATATTGAATTGACCGAGGCAAATATGATGGATTTCACAAATCTTAAGAAAGGCTTTATGAGCATGAGGGAGTACTCCCTTAAGTTTAATAAGCTCTCAAAATATGGTCCTCACTTGGTTGCCGACTCTAGGGCAAAGATGAACAAGTTTGTGTTTGGGTACCCGATTTGGTGAATGAAGAATGTCGCACCGCTATGCTCATGGGTGATACGGACTTGTCTCGTCTTATGACTTATGCCAAGAAACTTAAAAGGGAGAAGCTTAGGAAGAGAAACAGTGGGGAGTCCAAGAGGACTCGGTATGATGGTGGTTTTAAAGGTGCTAAGGGTGGTTGTTTCCAACAAGGTCACAAATTGCAAGGGCAAGGGTCATCTAATTCTCAAAACAAAATATTTGCTAATGATAGGGTGCCTAACCCTAATGCTCAAGGTGGAAATAATAGTCTGAATTTTCTAAGGTGCCTAAAATGTGGGAGAAATCTTGGTAGCAAATGCTTGCGGGGGGCTGCTCCACAACAAAATCAGTTCTTTGCCCTTCAAGGGAGGCAAGGAGCAGAGGACGTGGCTGATATTGTTACTTGTGTGTTGAAGGTTTATGATTATGATGTGTATGCTTGATTAGATCAGGGTGATACTCTCTCTTTCATTATTCCTTTTGTTTCCAACAAGCTTCATGTGTGTCTTGAATTGTTGTGTGGACCCTTATGGTGTCTACCACTGTTGGTGAGTCCATTATTCCAAGAAGAGTCTATGAGGGTTGTCCCATGTCTATATAGCATAAAGTGTTGCCTTGTGATTTTGTCGAACTTGATATGGTGGATTTTGATGTTACACTTGGGATGGACTGGTTACATTCATATACTGCTTCCATTGATTGTAGAACTCAAAAGGGTAAGTTCCAATTTCTTAAGGATCCCATCTTTTAGTGGGAGGGTCATAATTCGACAGTCAAGGGTATGTTTATTTCTTGTCTTAAGGACCGAAAATGTTTTTCATCAATCTCGGATGGAGACAAAGATTCACTATTTTTTGGCTTTGGGGTATGATGGAATAAAGCAAAATGACTCTTTAAATTGTCGGCGCTTCTTTCAATTGTGAAGTAACAGTTAGTCAATGCAACTTTCAATGCTCATCACGGGTCATCTAGAAACAGTCACGTTATGTTTTTAAACATAGGGGTCAGACTGCGTACAATCGACTCCCCTTACCCCGCAATGGCCAGGAGCCTTTGAGGCATTGGGGTAATATTGTTTTTGTTGTTGTGTAAGGACCGAAAATTGATTTCTAAGTTTTGTGTTTACCATCTTACAAGGGTTTGGGATATTGGATCTAAAGTCCCTCCTACTGAGTCGGTGGGTTGTCAATGAATTCCTTGATGTCTTTCCCGATGAACTTCTCGTTGTCCTCCTGAAGGCGAGATAGATTTTAGTATAGATCTCCTCCCCGTTACTCAACCCATTTTCATTCCTCCTTACTGTATGGACCAGATGGAATTAAAGGATAAATTAAAGGATTTTTTGGAGAAAGGTTTTATGAGGCCTAGTAAGTCACCATGGGGTGCACCGATACTGTTATTTGTAAGGAAGAAATAAGGCTCACTTAGAATGTGTGTCGACTATCAGTAACTCAATATGGTCACAATAAAGAACAAGTATCTCTTTCCAAGCATAGATGATACATTTTATCAACTACAATGTGCTACTTATGGTGGACTAGGTCCATGTCATTGGTTGGGGTTGGAGGTTAGGGCTAAGGGTTGTAAAAGGGGCACGGGTTTCTTAAAGTTAAGGGTAGGGTCGTGGAATATAGGATCACTTACAAGGAAATCCGTAGAGCTAGTGAAGTGTCCTAAGAGGAGAAATATTAATATTGCAAGTGTTCAGGAGACCAGGTGGGTAGGTACCAAGGATCGGTACATATATGGATATAAGTTATGGTATTCGGGTGGTTCTAGGGATAGAAATGGTATGGGTATCCTAGTAGATGAGGACCTTCGAGATTATGTGGTTGAGGTTAGGAGGGTAAATGATAGGATGATGTTAATCAAACTTATGATTAGTAGGCATATGGTGAATGTAGTTAATGCTTACGTGCTCTAAGTGGGCCTAGATGAGGAAGTCAAAAGGCTATTTTGGTAATATCTGGATGAGGCTGTGCGAGGCATACCAGTGAAAAAAAAAATCTTCATTGGGGGTGACTTTAATGTGCATATCAGTGCAACTGCTAGCGGGTTTGAAGATACTCATGGAGGCTTCAGTTTTTGCGAGAGGAATGAAGTTTGGATGTCTCTCTTGGATTTTGCTAAATCATTTGAGTTAGTTATTCCAAGTGAAAATATTTTCGCTCAACATAGGCTTCTAATGATGGATTTAGAGATCAAGAGAGAAAAGAAGAAGGCTATTTATGCCCAACCAAGGATTAGATGGGATGACTTACTCCTGCCCTTTCTCGAGAGATGAAAAAAAAGTTGAGAAACTTAGAGGCTAAGAGCAGTGGCAAAAATGTGTACAATATTGTGGGACACAACTGTTGGTTGCATTTGAAAGGTAGCTACCGAGGTACTAGGGGTTTCGAGAGGGACCTTTGGTGGAAATCAGGGCGATTGGTGGTGGAATGATAAAGTTAAGGGCAAAGTGAAAGATAAGAATCTTGCTTACACAAAGTGGTTGAAGTGTAGGGATGAAAAGGAAAAGTGAATGCCTAAGGAGATATATAAGACGACTAAGTTAGAAGAAAATATGGTGGTGACGAGTGTTAAGACAGTAGCGTTTGAGCGCCTATGTGGGGAGCAAAGTAATAAAGGCATGGACAAGAGATTGTTTAGGCTCACTAAAGAGAGAGAAAGGAAAGCTCACGACTAAGACCAAGTGAAGAGCATCAAGGATGAGGAGGGTGAGGTGTTTGTGGATGATACTTCCATTAAACTAAGCTAGCAAGATTACTTTCATAAACTCTTAAATGAAAAAGGAGATAGAGATATTGAGCTGGTTGAGTTGGCACACTCTAAAGATCATCGTGATTTTTGTTATTACAGGCAGTTAAGAGTTGAGGAGCTTAGAAAGGATATTAGTAGGATGAAGAGAGGGAGGGAAATCAGACTCGATGAGATTCCGGTAGATTTTTGGAAGAGCAAGGTCAAGGATAGTATAGAGTGGTTAACTTAACTATTCAATGTCATTATGAAGACTGCCAAGATGCCTGATGAATAGAGGAGTAATGATTCCATTGTACAAGAACAAGGGGGTATTAAAAATTGTAACAACTACATGGGTATCAAGTCGCTAAGTCACACTATAAAGGTCTAAGAGAGAGTGGTGGAGATGAGTGTGAGAAGACTAAGGTCTAGTTTGGAGAATCAATTTATATTCATATCAGGGCTATCGACTACTGAAGAAATTTATCTTGTTCGGAGATTAGTGGAGAAATATAGGTAAAGAAAGAAGCACCTTCATATGGTGTTCGTTGATCTCGAGAAGGCCTATGACAAGGTTCCAAGGGTTGTCCTATGGAGGTGTCTAGATGTGAAAGGTTTCCCTATGACATATATCAGGGTGATTAAGGACATCTATGACAGAGCGAAAAATTGGGTAAGAACGGTGGGAGGAGACTCGGAATATTTTCCTCTTGAGATAGGACTCTATCAATAATCTGTGTTGAGCCCTTTCCTATTAGCCTTGGTGATGAATGAGCTGACACGATCTATCTCGAAGGATGTTCTATGGTGTATTCTATTTGTAAATGACATAGTACTGATTTATAAGGCTCGGACTAAAGTTAATGATAACTTGGAGGCTTGGAGACATATTTTGGAGTACAAAGGATTCAAACAGAGCAGGAACAAAACACAACAATTGGAGTGCAAAATTTAGTATTTGGAGTGATGAAGCAAAAACTGTTGTAAGGCTTGCCACTCAACCTATTTCTCAGGAGGTAAAACTTTAAGTATCTGGGGTCCATCATCTAGATTAGTGGCGATATTGACAATGGTGTCACAAATCTATTGGGGTAGCATAGACTAAATGGAGGTTTGCCTTGGAAGTATTGTGTGATAAGAAGATACCACCTAAACTCAAAGGTAAGTTTTATAGAATGGTGGTTAGACCATCTTTTTTGTATGGGGTAGAGTATTGCTTAATAGAAAATGCACATGTTTAGAACATGCATGTCCCAGATATAAGGATGTTGAGATAGATATGTGGTTACACCAGGGGTGAAAATATTAGGAATGAGACCATTCAGAAGAAGCTAGAGGTATCCCCTGTGGCTAATAAGAAAAGCGATACTGCAATGGTTTTGACATGTGCGGAAAAGGAGTACCGATGCTCTTGTTAGGAGGGGTGAGAAGGTAGATTTAGGAGTTACACAGAGGGGTAGAGGTAGACCAAAGAAGTATTGGGGGAGGTGATCAAACAAGATATAGTGAAACTTGATCTCACCGAGGACATGACCTTAGATAGAAAGGAGTGGAGATCGCGAATTAGAGTAGCAGGATAATTGTTTGGTAAGGTTAGGTGGATTTCTTCCCTTGGGGAATAGTAGGGTAGGAGGAGTAGTCATGTTTTATATCATGTGTTGTCATTATTTGTCGTATGTGTGTTAATTTTATCATATTTAGATATTGTTATGTGCTTTTCATAATTAGTCGTCAAGTTTATTCCCTTTCCTTTCCTCTTTGTCATATCTAGTTTATTCTACTTATGGGTTTTGAGACAAAGGTTCCCAGGAAACAGCCTCTCTACTTCTATGAGGTAGTGGTAAGGTTTGTATACATTCTACCTCCCCAGACCCTACTTGTGAGATTCCACTGGGTATGTTGTTGTTGTTGTTGTTTTTGTTGATCTTTGGTCCGAATACAACCAAATGAGGGTGAGGGAGTGTGATATTCTCAAGATGACTTTTTTGACTAGATATGGACATTTTGAATAGGTAGTGATGTCCTTTGACTTAACAAATGCATCAACGAAATTTATGGATCTTAGATGAATAGGATTTTTAAACCGTACCTTGGCATGTTTGTGGTAGTCTTCATAGATGACATATTGATTTATTCTCGGAGTGAAGAAGAGCATGTGAAGCATTTGAGGGTAGTGTTGCAAACATTGAGGGATAAGAAGTTGTTTGCTAAATGTGATATATGTGAATTTTCGTTGAAGGAAGTTGCATGCCTAGGGCATGTGGTGTTGGATGATGGAATTAAAGTGGACCCTAAGAAAATATAAGTGATAAGAAATTTGCCTAGGCCCTTGACTCCAACGGATATTAGGAGTGTCTTGGGCTTAGCGGGATATTACCAGACGTTTATGAATGGTTTTTCCTCAATTGCATCCCCTTTGATAAAATTGACTCAAAAGAAGGAGATTTTGTTTGGACTGACGTATGTGAAAAGAGTTTCCATTCTTTGAAAGACAACCTTACATCCTCTCCTTTTTTTGTTCTACCAAAAGGGTTAGAAGGGTTTGCGGTTTATTGTTATGCTTCAAGGGTTTGTTTGGGGTTCATGTTGATGCAAAGTGGCAAAGTCATAGCATTTGCTTCTCGATAATAAAAGTTTCACAAGCATGACTATCCTACCCATGATGTTGAAAGGTGGTATTTGCTTTGAAAATATAGCGTCATTATTTGTATAGGTTTCATGTAGATGTATTCACAGTCGACAAAAGTCTCCAATATGTGTTCACAGAAAGAGATCTTAATTTGAGGCAAAAAAGGTTGTTAGAACTCCTTAAAGGTTATGAGAGGAGGGTGAACTACAATCCCGGCAAAGTTAATGTTGTGGCCAATGCTCTACGTGGATTGTCCATGGAAAGTGTAGCTCATATTGGTGATTGCAATAAAGAAGTGGCTAGAAAAGTTCACCGGATAACTAGGTTAGGAGTTAGATTGAATGAAGTTGCAAATAGAGGTGTGGTGGTTATTGATGGTTCCAAATATTTGTTGGTTGAAGAGGTTAAATAAAAATAAGACCTTGACCCTGCCTTGGTTGAATTGAAGGCTTCGGTGAAGGATGGAAAAGTGGAGGTTTACTCCCAATAGGGGAGATGGTGTCCTTAGATACCAAGGTAGGTTATGTGTGCCTAATATTAATAGGTTAAGGGATTTGATCTTGCAAAAGGCACATAATTCATCCTACTCTATTCATCCTGTATTTTCCAATGATTTATAGAGAGCTGAGGAAGGTTTATTGGTGGGGTGGTATGAAAAGTGATATTGCTAGATTTCTAGCCGATTGTCACTTTCTACCAATTGAAACAACTTAAGGTGTTGAAGATTATGCCAAGATATATATTCATGAGTTGGTTAAGTTGCATGGATATCATTGTCTATTAGTTCGGATCGTGGTGCTCAATTCACTTCTCACTTTTCAAGATCCTTCCAAAGGGATCTTGGTACCAAAGTCAAGCTTAGTATGGCTTTGCATCCTCAAACAAATAGTCAAGCCAAAAGGACAATTCAAACTCTTGAGGATATGCTTAGGGCTTATGTTTTGGAGTTCAAAGGTAGCTAGGACGAATATCTTCCACTCATTGAGTTTGCTTACAGCAATGGCTATCACTCTAGCGTTAGAATGGCTCCCTTTGAAGCCCTATATGGTAGGCCATGTAGCTTCCCGTTTAGGAGGTGTGATATGGAGGAAAATGCTTTATTAGGATAGAATTTGGTCATGGAGGCTTTGGAAAAAGTGAGGTTGATAAGGTAGAGACTGAAGACGGGTCAAAGTAGGCAAAAGTCCCACTCCGACACAAGAAGGAGAGATCTTGAGTTTGATATTTATGATTAGGTGTATTGGAAAGTCTCACCTATGAAGAGTGTGGTCCAGTTTTGCTAGAAGGGAAAGTTGAGCTTGAGGGTTGCAGGGCCTTATAGAATTGTAAGAAGAATTGTTAGGGTCTCCTACGAATTAGAGTTCCCTATGTAGATGTGTATGGTTCATCCGGTCTTCCATGTGTCCATGTTGAGAAAGCGTGTAGGTGAGCCAAGTTCTATAGTGCCATTGGATGTTGTGGGTATTGTAGAAGATAACTTGTCTTATGAGAAAGCCCCAGTGGAAATACTTGATAGGCAAGTGAAGAGGTTGCGAAACAAGGATGTGGCATCTGTCAAAGTCCTTTGGAGGACTCAACAACTTGAAAGTGTCACATGGGAAGACGAAGCTGATATGAAGAAGCGATATCCCTATCTCGTCCATTCTAATCAAGCTTGAGGTAATATGATTTTACTATCTTATAATCTCCTCTTCTTGCATGCCATTGTCATGACATTTATGTATGTTTATGTGAATCTAAGGTAGAATTATAGGTGCTATATGAAACATGGTTAAAAGATTTTGAATGGTGCATGTGTTGCATTTTGAATATGCTGCATGAACTCATTCTTTAAAGCATGCCTTAGCACATTCAGGAACGAATGTTCACAAGGGGAGATATTGTAAGATCCCACTTATGGGGGAAGGAGATATGTAAGAAATAAGCTTAGAAATTTGAATAGTCAGTGTTTGTGAAGGGGGTTCACGGCTCGTAAGATTAAGTACGACCCGTAAGGTGGGTTCGTAAAACCTGGCAGACTTGATAAAATTTGGGATCTTTCTAAAGTTCAATTTATGACTTATGAGACGACCCGTAAAGCCTTCTACCAGTCATAGATCCCATTGTAGAATGTGAATCACAGAAAAGAGAGGGGGGGTCCTGATGTTTGGAAAAGGGCCTTTAGACAAAACCCTATCTACAACCTATTGAATGTTCTACGGCCCGTAAATAGGATCTCATAGACCTATCCTACCAAAATTTTAATAGGGGTAAATTTGATGATTCCTCTTTTTCTAAGTCCAAGCTACATCATTTTGACCCCAATTGTGTCCCTTATCAGTATATAGAACCCTAATTGACCTCATTTCTCCTAATTCAAAAAATATTTTGAGCCGCGAAACTCTCTCAAGCTCTTCAAGTAAAGTTTTCAAGCTAGGTTTTCGAATCTTCCACCTCCAAATCAGGTTTTCTTCACCATAACCTCACCCAAGGTATATGGGTTCGATTGTGGGAACCTTCCATCCCACAAGTCCAACCAATCTTCTGCTCAAACTACATCAGATTTATGGATTATTTTATGGGCATTTATGACCTCTTGCTTATGGCGATACTCTTATGCATTGTACATGTGATTTCTACATGGGTTCCTTAAGTAATTATTCCATTATGCTTAAAAATCATTGTGATTTGACATTGTAATGGATTTTATGATATCAAAGCCACATACTATATGATGTTATGATAAGTTATGAAAAAACTTATGGATTTTAGTGGATTTCATGCTACCCAAAACAATGGTTTTACTACAATATGGGTGGGTTGATTTGACTAACTTTAAAATGAGTTGGTTTTACTCCTCTCTAGTCTCATTTCTTGAAATGCATGATTTTAAATACATGTTTATATACCAACAATGTTTGACTAAATTTGCATGATAAGGATTCTTATGTAGATGATAGATTGTTGCATGAATTTCAAGACAATCATGTTATGATAAGTAATGGGTTCCTAAGCATGTAATGAACTCATGCAATGTTCCTGTGATTTGTAAGTAAAATGTTTGGCCCTTATATTATATTCTATATTTTTATATGTAAATTATGTGTACACGAAGGTGTCAAGCATGATAACTATTTTACCTTCTTGTACTAACTAAAGCTCACTAGAAGGGCGCAAGCATATCACGATCTCCACCCTCATGTGTAATGCAATGCCTACTAGAAGGTGGTCAAGTTTACGCCATGTTTTCACCCTCTAGTACAAGGTATATGCCACGTGTAGGTGTCAAGTACATGAATGAGCTATGCATGTCATGTTATTATGTCTTTACAAGTTATGCATGTTATGATTAAGGTTATGATTATTTTAAGTATTTCATGGGACTAGACCTAATACCAAAAGAGTCTTAAGATGGGGACTCAACCCAAGGGTCCTTTTATAATGTCTTGGTCTCTTAACTATGCGCCACCATAGGTTGATATTATTTCCATAAATGGTCATTACTAGTGGATCCAACTAGGTCAAGTTATCCACTATGTGGGGTTATGCGTGGTGTACCTTGTCAAGTAGACCACTCCATATATTGATGTAGAGTAAACATTGGGATTCCAAGTATTAGATCATTTGGTCTTATATGTCGGTTAGGGTTTCTCCCAAGTACGTATAATATATTATGGGAGTTTGAATATCTTCATGCATGTTTTAAATTAAGCCTTGATCGTACATGTCACATTGGGCTCATGTCCATTGATTATGATTATGCATATTGATTATTATGGCTTATGTTCCTTGCTGCATGGGACCCCATGTATTTAGTACATTCCAGGTACTAAGGCATACTTTTTGCCTACTTGATCTAACCATGTATGGACCAGAGCTCCTATTCATCCTCTTCCTCCTTGCTGCTTGCCAGCTCCGTTGAAGACTACTAATTGTGAGTACTCCATTTCGGGGACAACATCCACCTTGCTTTCAAGCTTTGATATGACTTAACTATTTTAGACTTTTATCGTTTGATGGTGAGCTCGGAAAATATCTTGTCCCCCTCTCCACCTATACTAGAGGTGTTGTTGGATATGTAAATTTATGTATCAAGCTTGACTCCTATTAGCTTTATGTAATTTTGAAGACTTCCCTTAGTCCCTTTTTCCCTTCTATGCTTGTTGTATATGGATGGATATGATGGAAGTCCCAAGTCTCTAAATATCCCTATAGCATGAGTCATACTTACCCGTCCCTTAGACTTATTTGCTATGTGGTTCATGCTAATCCTCTTCCCCATAACATCCCTATAGCATGAGTCCAAAGTCCCCCTTCCCTTAGAAATTATGTGCTATGTCTTTATTGGTCTTTTATGTTTCCGTGCAATCATGGATGTGTAAATAATATGCTAAGAGGCTTGTTTGGGTCTCCCCCGTGTTGACCATTCACCATGTCACATCTAAATCCTGCACTTAGGTCGTGACAAGTAGCCACATGAACTAATTGAAGGAGGTTCAGCATCTACTATAGACATATAAAAATTATTTTAACCAGATATAAATAGTATAATTTGTCGTTGAAGGGGGGTTTGGATAAAATCCCTGACGAAGGGCTAGCTCCTCTCCTAGATACCAATATATTATTGACAATGCATAATCTATTTCCCTTAGCAATAATATATCTTTGTAGACACCCCTCATTGGGACTTTAACATGTATCACCTATTGTCCTACAAATTCATATTGTTGTCCCCAATTAGATTGAGATACTACCTTTCGCTATATGACGTTTACTGCTAAATAAAAATCACAATCGTACAAACACCAAAATCTTTCTTTAAACTTTGATTATTCTAACTTCCGAATATAAATATTCCACAAACAGCATGGACAAAACTGCTATATCTACCACTATTCACATCAAATGGATGATTCCTCCTTCTATCTTCTTCAAACATAACATGGACGGTACTTTCAAGAAAAAGGAAAGGGTTGATGTTGATGTTGGTGGAGTGATGAGAAACTCTAATGGAGATTGATCACGGATATTATCAAAAAACATATGCTATATCAAAAACTTTGATGGAGCTAATGAAGCTTCAACATGAATTATAATTGGTTATATCATAGAAACCAAGTATTGGATATTACAATTATTGAAATCAAATCATCCTATTTATCAGGCTACAATTGATGTTTACAGGTTTATGTTGAAGAAGTTCTAGAATTCAATGACAAGACAAAATATTTTGGTAAAAGATGGAAGCAATCTAGATATATATACACAAACCACCATCTTTCAGCAAAAATTCAGCCAAATAAGAAAGGAATAACCACAACCAGAGTATTTCTTAATCACAACAATTCAAAAAGAAGGACCTACTTTTTGTTTTAGTATGTTAAAAATAAGGCATATATTTTTTCGGTAATATATTAATTTTAACATTCCACGTGGCATATTTAAGGCTACAACATTAAACAACATTTTGGTGCATTTGATATTTAAATTTACAAAAAAATGTTCTTTCTTAAACTTTGTGTGAAGTCAAGCTAGCTCATTCTTTTCAAAATGAAGAGAGTAATAAACTAATTATCTGTAATGACCCTCTTGGTTATTTATATGGTTTTGTTATGGAAAGTGATTTATTAGGAAAAGAAAAGGAAATGCAATTTCAGAATGCCGAGAATTTGGAGGTTGATTTAAATCCTCTAAAGAATGCCGGTTAGTCCAAGAGTTAAGAAGGCATTTCGTGCTATGAAAAATATTGGCATCTCTGACGAGAAGGGAATCCTATATTGAAGATCCTTCTACAACTATATCACAAAAAATTGGAGCTTATTGAAGAGGAAAACTACAGAGTCGTTGTAAATACTATATTTGAAAAGGAGGCAAGTCGAGGAAGCAGAACATAAGAAGCCTGAAACTGAAGAAGCGGTTGAGCAGTGAGAGCAAGTTTTGGAGGAAGAAGGAGTGCATGAGGAGCCTGAAAGACTACTAAAGAGATTTATGTTAAGAGATCAAGAAGGTCAAGCATTAACTTCTACTAACAATTTTAGTGCCGGGACATCCCTTAAAAGGCCTAGAGGTGATGAAGAAGGTGCATTACCTGGACCTCATCATCAAAACCAGTCACAAGGGGAAGCAAATATTAGTTCTCAAAGGAATAATGTTAGATTGAATGAAAAATAAACATTTCTAATGTAGACAAGGCCTGACAAAATGATCAACATTCCCACTGACAAGCATAGCTAAGATTTCGGATAACACAGTCTCAATCTCGGGTTTAAAGAAAGCCTAGCCTATCTAGCATCTGACATCTCTCGCCTTGAGTCAATTCAACTAAAGTTTTTTCCCTCTGAATCACTTGTCGATGTTGCTCAATTGTTCAAACATAATTCACATGATCATTATGACTTATTTGGCTGTAAATTATCCAGATTTGGGTGAGATAATTTCAATTATGACTAAAATAAGGAAAATTGAGGCACACATATGCAATGTTGAACTAATTGTTGTAAAATGATCCCTACAGCACCCCAAGTCCATTTTTTGAAGCTCATCCCAAAGTGGACACCAGAAGATTGAGAAAAGGCCCAAAAATAAAGTTAAAAAACTTTAATGGGAAAACATTCATTTCAAAACTTTCTCAGTCAAAATTCTCAAAATCTGGACAAAATCAGCAAAAAACACCAGCATATCATAGTGTCCCTCTTGGAACATAAAAAACTTTAGATACAAATTTCACTTGATTTTGTTAAGCAATGACCGAGATATTGCAATGTAAAGTTTTCACTCATTCTTGATATATCAATGAAGAAAAAATAAAGATTTACCTCAAAACACGTGTCAAATCCCAAATATGACTTCACCACGATGTTCCCTGCAAAAAATTGGGTCATGTAGCCTTTTGAATCACTCAAATCGGATGAAAAATGAGCTCGAAATTGTTGTATAAAGTTGGGAGGAATGTATAATATATTTCACTCAATACAAGATATATATAGCCAATGACAGTTGCTGACACGTTTCTGGTATGTGGCAGATCCAAAGCCTAGATTGAGCTGAAATGTTTGCATATTTGAGTTGGAATATGTAGAAATGTACTATTTAAGGATTGAATTGTGGAGTATATGTTGTATATGGCTGGATGTGATATGTGAATTGTGTATATATAATGTTCTAGGTTGGTAGTTATTGTGTTGAGGGTTGTGTTAGCTGTAGCTACTATATTACCTGAGTTCTAACATTTTATGACTACGAAAGTGCCTGAAAAGGGTTGACTGGAGCTGTAAACATGTGAAAGGTATGTACACTAAGCTTGACTGTTGCTTGTATGTGTGCGGTCCGAAGCTACCGGAATAAACCAGCTATTGTGGCTGACCGTGATACATACTACCCTATGCGTTGAAACTACTATCGATATCTGATTGGTATGTGTATGCATGATGTGGCTATGGATATCGATATCTTTATGAGTACTTCTAGTAGAATTTCCTAATTAAACCTGCTTTTGTGTTGCCCTGTGGTTTATATGATCCTATATCCTATTATTATTTGTTATGTACTTGTGCCACTAATTAGTGACTAGAAAGATAAACCATGTTTTGGGGATGGGTATAGTGCACCCTTAAGGGAGTCTTATATTACGTGATTTGGGAGGCATTGCTACTGATCCATTGGTAGGTTTGAGATGAGAGTGAAACACTATAAATGAGGGGCAAGTTTCATCATACGAGTTTCCCAGGATTACCTATGATGAGATACTAGCAGTGTCAGTTAGTTTTGGGTATGAGATCCTATCTAGAGAGGAGCATTTTTTTAGTGGGACAACACATGGTTGCATTGGTGATGTACTAGATAGCAGCTGGACTGTGATACGATTTGGGGTAGGTGACATCTTCCTGATTAACTATCCTTTTGGACCTTAGCTTAGGTTATACCAACACTGTGCTATGAGTTACTCTACATAACAAGGGGTCTAGTAAGGGTCGAATATGAGCTAGAGACTGGGGTAGGCATGCCCACTTACTTGACTTGCACCTATATGAGTGTATATTGCCATTTCTACAGAGATATATGGACTAGGAGGCTACGCATCGATTCTAGGTCATACCGTGACTTGATTACAAGTATACTATCATTCTGTTGGGCCTATATATCAGGGGCACCTATGATACCCTTGTTATTATCACACTTTTATTTCCATTACCTGTAGTGGGCTAGATTATAGCACGGTTCCCTGCTGAGTCAAATTCTATTCCAATTATTGAGGTTTACGCACTGTTATACTGGGTTAACTACTACTCTGACTTCCTTACATACATGGGAGAGATGATATGATTGGGGGACCCGGATCCGATTAGAGAGAGAGGGAGATTTTTCTGATGCTACACTCTAATACCACCTTGTCACGATTGCAGATGTTTGAGTTTCATTCAGTCTAACATTATTCCTTTGAGAGCTAACATTTGTTTCCCCTTGAGACTGGTTCTGATGACGAGGTCCAGGTAATTCAACATCCTCCTACTCTCTAGGCCTTTTAAGAGGTCCCCGCGGTAGAATCATTAGCAGAAGTTCAAGCTTGACCTTCTTGATATCGTAACCACAATCTCTTTAGTGGTCTTTTAGGATCCTCATGTGCTGCTTCTTCCTCCAAAACTTGCTCTCGTTCCTCAAGCGCTTAGTTATTTTCAGGCTTCTTATGTTCCGATGCCTCGGCTTCCTCCTTTTCAAATATAGCATCTTGAAGTGCTCTGTAACTTTCCTCTTCAATAAGCTCCCAATTTTTGTCATATAGTTTTAGAAGGCTCTTCAATATTGGCTTCGCCTTCTCCTCCTAGATGCCAATATTATTCATAGCGTGGAATGCCTTCTTTGCTCTTGGATTGACTGAAATTCTTTAGAGGATTTACATGCAACCTCCAAATTACTCAGGGAGCCTTCTAAAACTGCATTTGCTTTTCTTTTCCTTATAGGTCACTTTCCATAGACAACAAAACCATAGAAATGACACGGGTGGTCATTATATTATCTTGGGAAATGTGCGTGCAATGAATGCTAGAAATAAAAGTAAAAACATGCATACTATTTCTTACATAACCACCTAGTTTCTATATAAATAATATTATTCATTTGGACTAAATAAAATTATGTTTGGTTAAGGCTATTCTTTATATCTTCTTGAATTACCATTTATGCTTATTTGATCAAGCGATTCGATCATTTGTTGAAGCTAAGATTAATTTGCAGAAAAATAACTACCACATCTTTATTTTCTAAAATAACTCTTACTGTAAACTAAATTTGAATCATTAAGAGGGCTTCCCGACATAAAATAAATTATGGATATTAGAAAGTTGTATGAGGTCATATTTGGATTGTGTATTTAATTAATTTGAAAGAAATAACTATTTGAGAGCGGAAAAAAATTCACCTCCCTTTTCTCTTCTCCAAGAATCTAAGCCAGATGTTTTTCCTCGCCAATAGTATGTATATATGCAAGAAAAATTAACGCTTTACTAAAATAATTTGAATATGAACAAAACAATAACTAAATTTAATATCAAAGGAGAAGAAAGAGAAAAGTGTTAACCTCTGCTTAATGCTTCCATACACAATTGTCTTTTTTATGAAATGGCATCCCAATTTTTAACCTTTCTGCAAACATTAGAATATCTTCCACCTACGTATAAAATAAGTAAATAAAAATTACAATTATGCAGAATAAATCCAAAAGTGAAAGAAAACAAATCAGAGATCAATGATATTGAGAAACACCTTGTCACTAGAAATACAGAAATCTGCAACCCTTCCATCATAGAGAATAGTCAAAAGCACATTTTTATACCATTTTCTGAGCCTCAATAAATCATATTTAATAAAATCAGAACAAATATCACTTCATAGGTATTTTCACTGTCTAAAGCATTAATTCGAGTCAACAAACACATTATTTTTGCTAAAACCTTTTTCTATTCTTTTATAAGTTGTAAAATTTCTTGTTCTTTACAAAAGAGATCGATTATAATTTTTGATACATAAAATACTTCTATTTAATACACATAAGAGATCTAATAAAGATAATTTTCTTCTATTTCTATTATAAGAAAATTATTATCAAATATAATTATAAGAGGACAAATATCACATTCTCTCATTCTTCTAGAGAGAGTGCTCAAAAAAGAGCACAGTAATACATCTCTTTCCATTTTTTGTTATTCTTCTATAGAGAGAAGAATAACAACTTTATTATTTATCCAAATACAACTTCTTTTAGTTCTGGTGGGTAAAGATTATTCTTTTTTATTAATCAGCTTTCTTATTTACCCAAATAAACTTTACAATTCAAGAAAGAAAAATAAACTGAAATTACCTATTACAACTTCAAGCGTGCATTGGTTGGTCTTGAACCCATACTAAATGCATCCCACATAGCTCATTTATATTTCATAATATCTATAAGAGCCATCATCAATCTTGATAGCTATCCATTTTTGTCATGTAAGATGCTAGCTAAGGCAACACACTAGGTCATTGAAACACTTCCTGAACAATATATTTTATAATAACTTCTTTAAGTCTTATATATTGTTTAAACACTCTAAAGATTCTTTCCTTTCTTACCTAAGACACTGTTGCAGCTAAAACTATCTTATATACTTTAGAGCCTTTACTTTTCCCTTTGCATTGCCTCTAAGCCTATTGCGCTTCATCCATCCTTCCTTGGCTCAATCTGTTAATTTACACTATAATGTTGATCCAACTGAGCATGATCAACCGTATATCTTGCCAAAAGTTCTCTGTAGTAGTTCAACTTCAAAAACTCAAATGCAAGAATCGCAGAATATTAGAAGATTGTGCACTAAAGTGGACATCTTCGAAGAGTTTAACATTGGAAAGTTTTTTATCTAAGAGGAACACATTAAGAAAATAATGTCAAATTGTCCTCAATTGGAGTTTCTAAGGCTATGTGAATTTTGTGGATTTAATCGTTTGCATATAACTTCTCCAAAATGTAGGTAACTTCAATTGATCGATCATTATCATCCTGAAGGAAATTGGTATTCATCTGAAGGTGATTGTAAATTTGAAAGTGTTGCTCCATATGTTGAACATTTAATGATTTCTAGGGTTACTGATCTTACTATAATTAGGCTTGTGGACTTGTCATATTTGAACTATGCCAAACTGAATCTCTACTATCACGAAATTGATCAAATGGATGAAAACATAGTGAAAGATCGCTTGGTAAGCGTACATTAGGCTAATGAGCTTATACTCTCATCCTGGTTTATCAAGGTTAGTTATCAATTCCAATATCTCTAGTCTTTTTTATGTTGATTTTGAATAAAGATCATGTTTTCTATCTCTTATATTAATATTAATTATCTATTGAGTTTCTATTTATCATGAAAAGTCAGAGCCGATCAACTTGGTTGTAGGATGAAGATAATGATACTTTCAATTAAAGATGGCATACCTGATTCATATTTCTCTATTGATTCACATCTTTTTAGTGTACTCATATAGTCCTAATTTAGCACCTGAGGTTAAAATATTAGCTCCTTGGTACGTGGGGTAAAAATGTTAGTTCCTTCTATTGGTTTAAGATGGCATCTACAAGTTATAGGAAATTAATCGCCCCTGAGATTACACTAAGTTAGTTTTATCATTATTTCTCTGGCTAGAGCAGATAGCTTAAACAATAAGTTCAGAATGTTAAATTGCAAGCCCTATAACTCGATGTACTTATCTTCTATGCTGCCTTATTCTTCTCTTTAGGTGATTTTCAATTTGGTGTTGGAAGAGGAAGATGTCTCCTTGCCATTGTTCGAATGCAGATGGTTGACAATAAGTTCCTATATTTCAAAATTTTCATTCCCCATTCTAGACAACCTACGAAGGTCGACTCCTTATTTAGAAAGTTTGATGATATTTCCTGATAGGCCAGAATGTTCTCAATTGATTTCTTACATCAAGATATCTTTTTCTTCAATAGTAATTCTTCAATTTTATTTCATTGTTCCATTCATTTGCTTAAAATGGCTCACAAAAATATTATTAATTTCCCTAAAGGAAAATTTGTTTGCCAATTTTTACTTTCATGTTAAATGTCGATTACAATGTCATGTAAAGGTTGTTATATTTATTTTAGCATTACTATAGTTGTTAACCTAATTTGTTATTTTTTGGTATCTACATATAGTTCTATCCATTTTTTGAGGAGGAATACATTGATTTGTTGGAAGACAGCTACCTCTCCTTTCAAGAAAACAAATTCAAAGTTTCCTTACATAATTTGAAGAATTCAAGGTTATGCCATTTCGTAATGGTATCTATGAATTTAATGTGACAGAGCTCGATCAATTACATCGTCAAATAAAAACTTCAAAAATTGATCGAGCTCTGTCACATCAAATTCATAGATACCATTACAAAATGGCATAACCTTGACATTCTTCAAATTCTGTAAAGAAACTTTGAATATGTATTCCTGAAAGGAGAGGTAGTTGTCTTCCAACCAATGGATGTATTCCTCCTCAAAAAATGGATGACACTATATATACATACCGAACAATCACAAATTAGGTTAACAACTATAGTACTGCTAAAATAAAATATAACAACCTTTACATGACATTGTAATCAACATTTGACATGAAAATAAAAATTGACAAACAAATTTTCCTTTAGGAAAATTAATAATATTTTTGTCAGCCATTTCAAGCAAATGAATGGAACAAAGAAATGAAATTAAAGAATGACTATAGAAGATAAAGATATCTTGATGTAAGAAATAAATTGAGAACATATCAACATACCAGGAAATATCATCAAACTTTCTAAATAAGGAGTCAACCTTAGGAGGTTGTCTAGAATGGGGAATGAAAGTTCTGAAATACAAGAACTTATTGTAAACCATCTGTATTCGAACAATGGCAAGGAGACATCATCCTCTTCAAACATTAAATTGGAAATCACCTAAAGAGAAGAATAAGGCAGCATAGAAGATAAGTGAATCAAGGTTATAGGGCTCATAATTCAACACTCTAAACTTATTGGTTAAGCTGTCAGCTTTGGCCAGAGAAATAATGATAAAATTAACTTAGTGTAATCTTCAGGGTGCGATTGATTTCCTATAACTTGTGGATTCCATCTTGAACCAATAGAAGGAACCAACATTTTTACCCCACGAACCAAGGAGCTAACATTTTTACCTCAGGTGCTAAATTAGGACTATATGAATGCACTAAAAGAAGTGAATCAAGAAAGAAATATTAATCAGATTCGCCATCTAAAATTGAAAGTATCATTATCCTCATCCTACAACCAAGTTGATCGGATCAAACTTTTCCTGATAAATAGAAACTCATTAGATAATCAATATTAATATAAGAGATAGAAAACATAAGCTTTTTTCAAAATCAACATAAAAAATACTAGAGGTATTAGGATTGATAGCTGACCTTGATAAACCAGGATGAGAGTATAAGCTCATTAGGTTGACGTATGCTTACCAAGAGATCTTTCACTATGTTTTCATCAATTTAATCAATTTCATGAAAGTAGAGATTCAACTTGGCATAGATCAAAGATGACAAGCCCACAAGCTTAATTTTCATAAGATCAAAAACCCCAGATATTGTTGAATGTTCAACATATGGAGCAACAATTTCAAAGTTACAATCACCTTCAAATGAATACCAATCTTCATTAGGATGATAATGATTGATCAATTCATGTTGCCTGCCTTTTGTAGAAGTGATGTGCAAACAATTAAAACCACTAAATCCACATAGCCAAAACACTTATTAAGGACAATTTGACCTTATTTGCTTAATGTGTTCCTCTCGGAGAAATAAACTTTCCAACATTAAACTCTTCAAAGATGTCCAGTTTAGTACACAATCTTCTAATATTCTGCAATTCTTGGAAACAGTCTAGCAAACACAGCAATAGAGAATGGAAGCAAAATTTCTTTGCAACAATTTCAGTGAACTCCCTGCCCAGTGCAGGAGAATAAGCAACTGCGACAAATTTCAAATCTACAATTTCTGAATTAAATCAAAACCTATCAAACCAAATGGGGACTAATTAGACGGACAAAAATAATATGCAGGAGTTGATATGTATAGGCGAACCTTTAAATCTCTCTACAGACGCTACTCCTACAAATTTACCATGCTAGCATCCAAAAAGGATCCTCAATCAAAAAGTGGGTAGCCAGTCAGATCTGGATCATCTGGATCGGAGTGTGGACCACCATCACCATGGCTGCTCCGACTATTAAAAGGCAGAGCAGATCGTCAATGGATAGAAAACAAAAGAATAAGAGAAACCCATAGAAGAGGAAGGACTTACCCATACCAAAAACTTCAAAAAAAAAAATAGAAACATTCGACACCTTTTCACCATCTTAGCATCGGCAAGGACCTGACCCTCCGCTAAGCCGTATAGGTACCGGAGGAAGCCAAAGAGACCAACTTTTTTCTTCCTAGATATAAACCTAACCCTACACCTACCAAGACCAAACGGGTTCATGGCGAAGGAGCAAATCTTTTAATGACTTATAACCCACCAGTACACAAGGTTGAAGCTAAAATTTCTCAGAGCCTCCGGATACATCTTTGTTAGGTGTACTTTGAAAGACTCCTTTTGGAAAGTGAGGGGACAATAGACAAAGTAGGGGTGTTTAGTATGCCCTTTGGGCCACGTCGTTGAACTTTTTCACTTACCCATTTTGAATAAATGAAATAAAATGGCCGCTGGCCAAATTACATAAATAAAAGAAGATACTGTTTGCGGTTTGTGTAGGGTCCATTTTATCTCCCTATTTTAGGAAAGTTTGTTTTACCTAGAAAAAATATTTTTAAAAAAAATTAATCAACCAAATATAGAAAATTATGAAAAATTATTTTTGTCTTACCAATCTCATTCTTAAGTGGAATTTGATCATATATTTTGGATTAGATTTTAAAATTTTATATTACATATCTATTTGACTATATATTTCAGATAATATTTTTTAAACATATCTTCAAATATTTGTTTGACCATGAATGTTTTTTCTAGATTTTGAAAATTTGTCTTTAGAAAAATTTCAAATTTTAAGAAGTATCTACACTTTTACTTATAAAACATAAAAAAGAAAAAAAATACAGATGAACTGCATATCAAAACACAACAAATTTAAAAAATTATGACTTTAAAAACTCAAATTTTTAAGTTCTAAATTTTAATTTTAAAACTTGTAGCTAAACAAGAGATTAATTTCCTCATTACAAAAATAAAGCAAGCACGGAAGTAAGAGATCTATATACGTAATGCATTTTAAATTTATTATGTTGATATTCTTAACTGTATTACATTTAATGTATAATTTATTCACTTGGGCAATCAAGAGATGAAAAAGAATACGTTTTTTTCAAAAACAAATTACGAGATTTTATTAACAATAACTAAAATAAAATGCACAGTCATTTGGGCCTACTATAAATTCAGAAAAAGTAGAATGAAAAATAGTATATCTTATTTGTGACACTCTAATGGAGTTTATATACAAAGCAAACAAAACAGATTGTACAAAGCCAACTTCTACAAAATAGGAGCAGAAGACTCCTAACTGAATAATATAACTTATAGGCTAATCATTAAATTAACTAAAATCCTATTTTATAAGTAGTGTTGTATGTGCAAAGAATTTGTGCACTATTACGCCCCCTTCTTGTTAGGTGTGAAGATACAACACCTAACTTGAGAAGCATGTGTTGTAAGACTGTCTGGGATAGTGGTTTGGTTAGCGGATCTACAATTTGATCAATGGAGGGAATATGTGAGACTTGAACCTGCCCATTGCAGACTTGGTTGCGAACAAAATGAAGATCAAGCTCGAGGTCCATTTTTGTATGATGCACTGAGTTTTCAGCAGTATAGGCAACCCCAATGTTATCATAAAGTATTGTTGGAGAATTAACCTGAGAGCAGCACAAGAAGATCCTTGAGCAAGTGGGTGATCCAATTTATTTTAAACAAGGCAGAAGCAACTGCCCTATAATCTGCTTTAGGGGAGGAGCGTGAGACAGTCGGTTTCTTGCAAGAGCACCAAGAAATAGGTGTTGTGCATAGATACACAATGTAACCTAATATGGAATGGCGGTCATTAATGTCACATGCCCAATTGGCATCATCATAAGCATAAAGTTTGGTGGATTGTTGTGGGGAAATATGAACGTCATACTGGGATGTTTCTTTAAGAAACTGGAGCAGACATTTAACTACCTTCCAGTAAACCACAAAGGGAGAGGTGTTGAATTGGGTAAGCTTGTTGACTGCATAGGTGATGTCAGGTTGGGTAAACAACAAGTACTGAAGTTTCCCAAGTACACTCCGATACTCTTTGCCATCATTTTTGGGAGCTCCGTCATCCACCAATAGTGTTACTGATGCACTCATTGGTGACTGGATTCCTTTGCAATCTTTCATCTTTTTGTCATGGAACACTTCCTGTATATATTTAGATTAAGAAACAGACCATCATCACTCCTTTGTACCTCAAAGCCAAAGAAATATTGCGGTAAACCAAGATATTTAAGAGAATTTTTCTAAAAGAGAGGTAATGACTTGTTGAAGAAGTACTTCATCACTGCCCATGAGTATGATATCATCTACATAAACAGTTACACCTTAATATGAAGAACAAACAGAGAATTATCACACTCGGACATTTGAAAACACGTTTAGATCAAAGAACCAGTGAGTGCATCAGACCAAGCTTTAGAAGCTTGTCACAGTTCGTAGGTAGACTTTTTGAAATGGTAAATGTAGTTAGGATGCATCTAATCTTCATATCCAGTGATCTGGGTCATATAGACCTTTACTTGAAGCTGCCCTTAAAGAAAGACATTATTGACATCAATTTGATATAATGGCCAATTTCTTTGTACAGTAAGGGTGAGTATAGTACGAATTGTGGTGGGTTTAACAACTGGACTGTATGTCTATTGCAAATCAACCACAGCCCTTTTAGTGAACTCTTTTGTAACCAATTTTGTTTTATACCTATCAATGTAGCTATCAACCTTAGTTTTAACCCGGAATAACCACTTACGGGGAACAACATTCTGGGTATGGTCTGGTGGAACAAACTCCCAAGTCTTGTTCTCAATTAATGCATCAGACTCAACCTACATTGCATCTCTCCAATATGAAATTTTTTCTGCTTATTTGTAGGTTGTAGGGGTAAGAGGTACTGGTTGGGTTAGTTCGGCGGTATAGTCAAACATTTTCCATTGCTTAACGATGTTGTTTTGCGACCTTTATAAGACATGGGTTTGTTTTGGTTGGGTAACCTGAACCAGCGGTGCAGTTGGTAGAGGCAAAGTGAGAGTCTGTCTATTGGGTGGTGGTGGGAGATGTCAATAAACATGAGTAATTGGTGGTCGGCGATTTAAGAGAGAGAACGAGTGGAACGGGTTGGGGTTTTCTTTGAAATATTAAAGAGGGTGGTAGGCTATTGAGAACAGAGGATTGCGGATAAACATCAAAGGATGGGGAAGTAGTTTGAAATTCATTACCTGGTTTGTGAGTGATGAGATGATCTGACTGCGAGCTGGTCTTTTGTGTGGCGAGAAGTAAGCAGGAATCTTAGCATGTGTCTTGCATCAACGGAATTGTGGGGGTTAGCGGCTGGAGATCTGGATGAGTATCATGTAAAGTATTCTCTGTATCTTGGTTGGTAGGATTTAAAGGATGGTCCCAAGTCAAAAAAGTAAAATTGAGTTAGAGAACATATTAGCAAACGGGAAAATATCCTCTACAAACTTGACGTCTCGTGAGAGGAAAATTTTTGAGCTTGTGGGTTAAAAACGCTAATGACAATGATGAGTGAGAGAGAATCGGTGATAGAAGGGATAGCAAAGGGTAGCATAAACAACAAAAGGTATAAAGGGATTCATAATTTGGCAGTTCATTGAAAAGAATTTCAAAGGGAGACTTGTTATTAAGAGTGGTAGTGGGTAGTAGATTCATGAGAAATGCAGCACGATGGCAAGCGAAGATACAAAAGTTTGATGGTAAACTTGCTTGATGAAGCAACGTTTTTTCTTTCTCAATAAGGTGTTTGCTACAACCTAAGCCTAGGGCCTAGACGTGACCGACGAATGGAGAACCTGAAGGAACCTCGAACAAGCCTCATAACATATCGTTATACATCCTTAGTCGCGGAATCAATTAAAAATGACAATAAGAGATAAGCATAAACAAGGGTATTTTTGACTAAGGGAAAGAGTTAAAGACTTCAATAATATAAACGAGTCAAAGCTCAAACATAATACATATCTTATCCAACAACACCTTTAGATATAAAAGTTAATGGGGCCAAGACAAGCAATTGGGCTCACCCCTATAGTAATAAGTATTCCAAAATATAGCATTTGCAGTCTAATCATAAGAATGAAAGAAGAAAGATATTGTCCCTGGACATGAGGGCTCAGCAAAAGCTAACTTGAACAATTCGTATAGCTACAAGGAGAAGCAATAGGAGTTCCGGCTCCTACATGGAAACATCATGTAGGCATAGAGTATGTGTTAGTATGTTTGAATGTATTAAGTATGTAGGATTTAATGTTAGCAAGGGATAGGCAATATAATCAAAATGCATAATTATAAGCAAAGAATAGGTATAACATCAATATAACATGCATGATCATTGTAAATGATGATCGAGGGACATAAACTCAATATGGAATACCTTAGTCAAACCCCATTTACCAACCTTCATGAAATGGGCCAAATAGCCCCCACTGACCTTACAATACAACCTTTTTAGAGAGTGTTATCAACACCCCTACCATATGACATCGTCTTTTTGATAGGTATTATAAGACGTCCCCTACTTTATGATATAATCTCTTGGGTAGGAGCCGTGATTCATTTTACCTTATGGCATGGTCTTTTCGGTAGGATATCCACACCTTATGATATGATCTTTTCGGTAGGCACAATTAGTTATTCTACCTTATGAAATGGCCTTTTCAGTAGGATGTCCATACCTTACGATATAATCTTTTCGGTAGGCACAATTAGTTATTCCACCTTACAGTATAGGGTTTTCGGTAGGATGTCCATACTTTACGATATGAGTTTTTTGGTAGGCACTTTAAGTTATTCTACCTTACGGCATGGCCTTTTTGGTAGGATGTCCATACCTTACGATATGATCTTTTTGGTAGGCACTATTAGTTATTCTACCTTACGGCATGACCTTTTCGGTAGGATGTACGTACCTTATAATATGATCTTTTCGGTAGGCACTATTAGTTGTTCTACCTTACGGCATGGCCTTTTCGGTAGGATATCCATACCTTACGATATGATCTTTCCGTAGGCACTATTAGTTATTCTACCTTACGGCATGGCCTTTTTGGTAGGATGTCCATACCTTACGATATGATCTTTTCGGTAGGAATCATAGAACTAGCTCATCAAACCATTACATTTCAAGCATCAAGGGAGGGCCTTCTCAATTTTCTCAAGAACACAACAAACATGGGAGCCTAATAATCTACTTGCAACACCGTAGACACATTATCATGAAGCAACTCATATAAACATTTCTATCATAACCATAAAGTCATTTAACTCATAAGACATGCATTGTACCTTCAATTCCTCAAGAAATCATAACCGGACATTTTATCAAACACCTAGAGGGTGTGTAGTGCTAGTGTAAAAGCATGCAATTCACGAGTGAAATCATGATGGTAAATTCAATATAAAACGTTCATTAGATACTTGGTAACACCCTCAAGAAATATACATCAAAACCATTCATCAAATCT
This sequence comes from Solanum clarkiae, assembly GCA_011800125.2. Classification (NCBI taxonomy): domain Eukaryota; kingdom Viridiplantae; phylum Streptophyta; class Magnoliopsida; order Solanales; family Solanaceae; genus Solanum; species Solanum clarkiae. The sequence goes on along the minus strand of JAABOM020012422.1, from coordinate 12,787 downwards.
TACGATAGATCTTAGATTCATAGCTCAAAACATGCTAAAACAATCACCATTTCATAAACCCCAACATAGTGTGTAGTGAATTTAATAATAAGTATGACTCATGAGTAAATCAATTTTAAATCATGCAATTTTTAAGAAAAGGGAGCTTGGACATCATGGGTGAAAGGAATCCATGAAAGAAACCTACATACCTTAGTTTGGAGAATAACTTGGTGAAGATTGGAGATGGATACTTGAAGCTTGGTTGAATTCCTTAGAATCCGAGAGGGTTTTGGCACTTGAATATCTGAAAGAAATATAAGACTAAGTGTTTGAGTGAGCATTGGCAAATGTCTTGGGTGATAGGAGGTTTAAATAAGGCTATGTATATGCATTTTACTGTGTGGGAACACTTAGGCACAAGACTTAAAAATCTTGGACGGAGATAAAAAATGACCAGAAATGTACAGGGGCATGTCGCGTTAAGAACGCGCAGAACCACTATTTTTCGGCTCACTTTGAAAATTCAAATTTTGCTACAGTTACTCTAAAATTCGTGTTAGACCCATGCCCCACTAAATTTTTTCCCTGAACAAGAATATGAAGTCAGATTTTCGATATCACGCATGGATATTATAATATATGGAAATTACAATTCCAAGCACTTTCAAGGCACATTTTTGGGCACTTTTTGGGGTCGTTACAATATCTCCACATTGGGAATATTTGTACCGGAATGTCACAGAAAAGTACATGAGAAGAGTAGTTATGAACAAATCAGTCCCAACAAGAATGCAACAGTACATTTAAAACACCATTTTCAAAATCTCAACATAGATGTAACATCACCATGAACCTTTTCAATGTAAACATGAATGCATTTAAATGACTTAGGGGTGGAACATGAGACATGGGACTACAAAAATTAGGGTTTGACATGTTATCATAAGCTTGAATAGAATGAAAGAGATATGAGTATTGCTTTTCTGTGCCCACTCGGACACCCCGAGAGACACTTTCAAATAGACGACTCTTCCAAAGGGCCTTGACGAACACTACATCATTATCAATCAACTTCTCCACCCATCCATCTAAAATCTCCACCAGACCCTTCTCTTAGGCCAACTTATCCTCCACAATATCTATAATCTCACAAGTTTTATAGCACTAGAGTACACATCCCCCTCAACCTAGAAGCATGAAGAACCAGACTAATTGTATCCACATTTCTAGGTAATTCCAATCCTTATGCAACCTTACCAACCTCCCTCTACTTCTACAAGGACTCACAATTTGAGTTGTCAAACTTAAATACACCTAGTCCACTTGGTACCATAAACCACCATCTCCCATTTGGGAGACAACCTCCACTCAATCATCTTTTCACCCAAAGCTTCTAACTCTAATAAGGCAGAATCAAAACCTTACTTAATCTAGACATCTTCAACCAAAGAGGACTTGGAACCATCAAGAATACTACACCACCACGCTCAACTTCCTCCAACCTAATACCCTGAATCTAGCCAAATGATGGACCCAACAAGTCATATCTTTGCCACCATCATCAACACATACTAGCTACTTAGAGCGCCAACCATAACATTAACCTTACCGGGGAAAATTATGCACATTCATGTCATGATCCTTAAAGAATTCTAACCATCATCTTGTTGTCCTTTATTCACACCTATTATATTTCGCAAATAACATCTCATCATCCAAGACATGCAACAATACCCTCAAACAATTGACAAGCTCTAAATAAATCAATACTTCATTACTAAAGACAACCACAAACATGCCGAGGTAGGGTTTTTAGACCCTATTAATGAAACCCATAAACATAGTTGGTGCATAAGTCAACCAAACAAGTCCACCAATGGTAATAACGCTCACTCCTAATCCGAAAATACACTTAGGGATATCACCTTCCCTCATCCTCACTTGGGGACAAAACCCAAACCAAAGATCAATCTTAGAGAAGTGACTAACTTATTGTAGTTAACCAAATAGATAGTCCATTCTAAACCATCATATTAGAACCTTATAGGTCCTACACTTATTGGAAGCATGCTATGCAAATAGTCCAAACTACCCCAAGATCTCCAACACATCAAGCTAAGTTCAACCAAAATCACAAGAGAAGACTTCTATGGAACAAGAACATGGGCCAACCCTTACAGATCAGTTGAACCTTAAGACAAGAATGGACCTACCTCTTTTTCTACCACTAGACAACCTCCCACTCAAAGATGTATTGATTAGGGAGTCGAATTCTAACTCTACGGATGCTACCATCCATGGAGACACAACATGCATGCAACTATTCCATCCCAAGTACAACATCAAAATTCACCACATCAAATCCAACAAGCTACAAGACAAGACCTAATGCAATATGAACATGGAACAATACCTATGAACTTTCCAAAAACAATAGACTCCACAAGGTGGGTAGACACAAAAGGTTCACATAACAACTTGGGGCACACAAGAAGTCCCCTAGCCAACAAAAGTAACAATGAAAGGAACAGCGGAACCCGGATCCATCAAAATCAGAACCTTCAACATACCTTCCTTTGCCTCCCTCTTTGAAGTGGCATGACCAATTAGAAGAGAAAAGAACATTCGTTAGAGAGGAAAGGACTATCTCACTTCTGAAGCACGACATAGACCATGATGAAGGGAAACATTTCCTAAAACGTCTCATAGCCTCCCACTTATAGTTGTAGTGCACAACACAACCACGAATAAGACTTTTATCAACGTGGTGTGTTGGACTCCGAGGATCTAACATCTAGTACTCTGATACCATCTTTATCATGGCCCAAGCCTAGGGTGTAGACGTGACCGACGAATGCAAAACCCGAAGAAACCCCAAACAAGACTTATAGCATATCGTTACACATCCTTGGTTGCGGAGGCAATTAAGAATGACAATAAGAGGTAAGCATAAAAAATGGGATTTGGGACTAAGGGAAAGATCTAAATACTTGAATAATAAAAATGAGTCAAAGCACAAACATAATACATATCTTGTCCAACAACATCTCTAGACATAGAACTTAGTGGGTGCCTAGACAAGCAACCAGGATCACCCTCATAGTCGTAAGTATTCCAAAATATACAAGATGTAATCTAAAGATAAGCATGAAAGAAGAAAGATATTTTCCCCGGACATAAGGACTCACCAAACCAAAAATTGAATGATTCGTATAGCCACGAAGAGAGTGAATGAGAGCTTTGGTTACTACATGGTAACATCATGTAGGCTAAAGTATGTGTTAGTACGTTTTAATGTACTAATTATGTAGGATACAATACTAGTAAGGGATAGGCAACATAATCAAAATGCATAATTATAAGCAAAGGATAGGTATAACATCAATATGACATGCATAATCAATGCTTAAGGTAGAACATGCTTGTAAATCTTGATCAAGGGACACAAACTCAATATAGAATACATTAGTCAAAATCCATTTGCCAACCTTCATGAAATGGGCAAAATAGCCCCCACTCACCTTATGGTATAACCTTTTTGGAGAGTGTTATCAACACCTCTACCATACAACATAGTCTTTTTGATAGGTAGTATAAGACGTCTCCTACTTTATGATATAATCTCTTGGGCAGCAGCCATGATTCATTTTACCTTATGGCATGGCCTTTTTGATAGGATGTCCACACCTTATGATATGATGTTTTCAGTAGGCACAATTAGTTATTCTACCTTACGGCATGGCCTTCTTGGTAGGATTTCCATACCTTACGATATGATCTTTTCTGTAGGCATAATTAGTTATTCTACCTTATAGCATAGGCTTTTCAGTAAGATGTCCAAAACTTATGATATGATCTTTTTGGTAGGAACTATTAGGTATTCTATATTACGGCATGACCTATTTTGGTAGGATGTTCATATCTTACGATATGATCTTTTCGGTAGGCAGTACTAGTTATTCTTCCTTACGGCATGGCCTTTTCAGCAGGATGTTCGTACCTTACAATATGATGTTTTCAGTAGGCACTATTAGTTCTTCTACCTTACATCATGGCTTTTTCGGTAGGATGTCCATACCTTACGATATGATCTTTTTAGTAGGAATCGTATAACAAGCTCATCAAACTATTACATTTCAAGCATCAAGGGAAGGCCTTCTCCATTTTCTCAAGAACATAACAAACATGGGAGCCCAATAATCTACTTGTAACACCATAGACACATTCTCATGAAGCAACTCATTTAAACATTTCTATCATAATCATAAAGTCATTTAACTCATAAGACAAGCATTGTACCTTCAATTCCTCAAGAAATCATAACCGGATATTTTATCAAACACCTAGAGGCTGTATAATGCTAGTGTAATATCATGCTATTCAGGAGTGAAATCATGCTATTAAATTCAATGTAAGACCTTCAATAGATACTTCTTAACACCCTCAAGCAATATATGTCAAAATCCTTCATCAATCTAATCTTAAATTGATAGCTCAAAACATGCTAAAATAATGACCATTTCATAAACCACTACATAGTGTGCAGTGAATTTCATAATATGTAAGACCCATGAGTAAATCAACTTAAAATCATATAATTTTTATGAAAAGGGATCTTGGGAATCATGGGTGAAAGGAATCCATGAAAGAAACCTACATACCATAGGTTTGGAGAATAACTTGGTCAAGATTGGAGATGGAGACTTGAAGCTTGGGTGAATTCCTTAGGATCCGGAGAGGTTCATGGCACTTTAATAAATGAGAGAAATATAAGACTAAGTGTTTGAGTGAGTATTGGGAAATGTCTTGGGTGATATAAGGGTGAAATAAGACTAGGTATAGGCATTTTCTCATATGGGAGTGAGGAGCACTCTCTCCCATGATATAAAAGTCTTGGACCGAGATAAAAAAAATGACAAGAAATGTACAGGGGCGCATCACGTTAAGAATGCGCAGAAGCGCTGTTTTTTGGCTTATTTTAAAAATTCAGATTTTGCTACGGTTGATCTGAAATTCGAGTTAGATCTATGTCCCACATAATTTTTCTCCTTGAACAAGAATATGAAAGCGAATTTTCGATATCATACAGAAACTTTGAGATATGTGGAAATTACAATTTTGGACACTTCCGAGGCACATTTTCGGGTAGTTTTTGGGGTCATTATAGTGCTGATGGCCTCTTTCAGCCAATACAACCCATTGAGGAATATGTGGGGGCGAAACAAGGTATTGTATCCCATTGGAACTAAGGTATGGTTATAGGGCTTGATATTTTCCGTCTTCATCAGTGTAAAGTGTAAGTATTTTGCGAGCAAAATATTTTTCAAGCGCAGGATGTAAACGTCAAAAGATTTTTTGAACTTCATGTTTGTTTTTAATTGTGTAAAACAAAGTTTTTCTAGTATACTAATCAACACATAAAAAATAATATCTTTTTTTGTCAATGGATATAACCTGGAAGGGCCCCCACATATCACTGTAAATGATTTATAATGGAAAATTGTTGGACAAAGTGTTCGAATAAAAAGGAAATCTATGTTCATTATTGCGAGAACAATAATTAGTATGAGTAAACTTGTCTTTTGAAGAATATGAAAGACAAGAATTTTGTAAAATGGAAAATAAAACTCGATAATGGGGGTAGCATAATCCACAATGCCACATATGTGAGGAAGGTCCAACAAATTCATGTTGATGGTTAGTTGAGACAAGTATGCCATTCATATACTCTAGCTTTACTCGGGCCGCACAGAAGAGGAGTTCCCATAGTCAGATCCTTTAGAACGAAGGGTAAAAGGAAAAAATCCCATGGATGTTAGATTATCTTTGCAAAACTTATAAATAGAAATCAGCTTGCGTTTTATGGTAGGAGCACACAAAATATTAGAGAGTTTCAAAGTAGTATTTGATGCATTTAAATATGTATTACCATTTTGAATGATTGAAATCACATTACCATTACCCAAGGTCACTTCCTATCCCTCTTTGAACTCCTTAACATTGTGAAGGGAGTTGGTGTTGGTGGCAAAGTGGTGGGAGGCACCAGAATCGACAATCCAGGGGTCATTTGACATTGTGTGTGCAACAAAATTTTCTTTCGCTTCAAAGTGGTTATCGAAACGGGAGCAGCAAACATTTGTTTTATGCCCAAACTTGTAACAGAGTTGGCAACTAATCCGCGAGGATCGTTATGGAAATTTACACCACTGAGAGTAATCGTTTGGATTCTGGGAAGTGGCTTTGTGATTATATTATCTGTTTGGTGGACGTCGATTGTTGTTGGCGGGTTAGCATTGAAGGTTGCATTGGGTCGATGAATTGTTCATGTTACGCTGAGCAATAGTTATGGTAACATCGGTGATAGTCTTCTTGAGGTCCTCATATTTCAGGAACAATTCATGTTCTAGAAGCTTATAGAAAGGTTCAGTTTAGCTAATTAGGGAGTCATGTGCCTATATAGTTGCTGATATCTCGCGAAATTCAGAACGAGTGAGCCTGCTGTGGCGAGTTCATCAGAGAGAGATCAAATATATGGCTGATATTCAATAAACGATTTGTTGTATTTGCATACCTGACTAAGATGGTGATGGAGGTTGAAGATTCAGGTTTGCTATTTGTTTGCAAAAGATGTGGGAAGTTGATCCCACACCACTTTGGAGGTGGCTGCAGAAGCTATGGTAGACGTGATAGTGGCATCAGCGAAGACCATAGAGCATTTGTGATGAGTTTGTCTTCACAAAACTAATCCTTGTATGTAGGGTTGGTGCTTACAAGGCTGTTTGTGGTGACCGTTCCAGGAGGGGCCATCGAGATAATCATAGAGGTCATGGCCATGAAGAAGCATGGCAATTTGGGCCTTGCAAAATGGTGAAGTTATGGGTTCCACACAGTTTAATGGGCAACTGGGAGGATGGATTGAATTGAATTAAGTGTTTGAGGACAGGGGCGGGATTGGCATTAATGAATGGGTTGGAAGAGGCCATTAGGGCAGAAAAAAAAAGGAATTGGATCTGGATAGCGTACTCGTTAGAGTGTTTTGGCTCGGATACCATATAAGTTAAGAAAAAATACAATGAAAATAGTATATATTATTTATGAAACTCCAATGGATTTTATATACGAAGCAAACAAAATAGATTGTGCAGAGCTAACTCTTACAAAATGGGAGCAGAAGACTCTTAACTGAATAATATAGCTTATAGGCTAATCATTAAATTAACAAAAATCCTATTTTACAAGTAGTGTTGTACGTGCACAGAATATGTGCACTGTTATCTATTGCACAAATCTGAAACACAAACATCACACCTAAAAATTGTTTAAGCCTAATATCCGACCATAACCTGATATTTCCGCTTAATACACATTGATCTATTGTATGAATTCTGTCAACTTCTTCAGCTATCAAAGTAAGTTTTTGTTTGTCTTCAACTGCTTAATTCCATCTTTTCAGTATTAGCATTTCTTCCTCAACAACTGTCTTCTCAGGTTCCTTAGGCATCACCTCTCCTTTTCGATAAGGTAGTTTGAAACCCAAGCTAACCAGCTGAATTGCAAAGCTTAACTACTATGTTTGAACTATACCTCTTGATTAGCTTTCTTCGTTAAATATTGCTATTATTTGTATTTTGGGACGATGTCCAACAATCATGCCTCTGTACGTAATTCCCTACTTTTCTGTATAAATATTTTATTATCAAAAAATCTAAATATCACAATTATGCGTAAGCAATTCAAAAATGTACAGAGAGATGTCACGCCCTGGGAGAGTACCCCTGGCGTAGCCGGCACACAGAAACTATTTCTAGCCCCCCAGATGAACCACTCAGCTTCATCACATTCATTCAATAATGATCGAATAATGGAAGACATCAATGATTAAGTGTACTTAATGAAAGGTAATAATAATTTGATAATCAAAGGCGAAAAAATCTAACAATCAACTAATTAAGACTACTATGAAAGAAACTAGCAAAAAACACAATCTAATTGCAACTAAATAGTCTAGTCTATGAAGCCTCTAATCATCAGACTACAAATCATAGATGCATAGCTACCTCAAAATAAAATAAAACGAATAAACTCAAATCTAGAAGAGAAAAAATGATATCTCCAAAAGCAAGGGAGGACTCACCAATAAACTGAATGCAATGGGTCCTCAATGGGGTGCATGTTGATGACCTCTAGTACCTGTCTCTGCATCCTGAAAAGACGCAAGCGCAAATGGACATCAATATGTAGAATGTACGATTATGTAAAATGGTAGAAAGAAACATGTATAGGAAGAATAACATCAACTCAAATAACTCAACTCAACAAGTAGGAAACTCAATCAGCAAGTCAAGAGTCTAAAGTAAAAATGTAGTTTAGATAATGACCACACATATACCATCTAATTCAATCCACCCAGAGTACTATCAAGACCTATATTAGAGTTTCTCTACCAACAACCATCACCTATGAGCCGGTAATGATACAACGAAGAGATTTCATTGCCACATCCATCCAATACTTATCTAAGGAATAGGACATCTAATGAGTGAATCCATGATCAATAATATCAAGTCCTCTTTTTGTGACAATACGGAAACATCTTATTTTATGGTTCAATCCTCTCCTACGCTAGCCATATAGTTATTTAGTTCGAGTTATACTTACTCTAACTTTATTCGTTGTTCAACACTCCTATCAAGACTGAACAAGCTCATAAGATATCAACCCTATGGTTAATTAATTCAACCAGTATCATTGGACATTTTTCAACTCAATTCATAATGTCAATTGTCAACTTTTTGGTAAGTAACACTTTTTTAGGATTAGCACGACTCATAAAAGCTCTCTGATCTATGATACATCATTCCAACTCGTAGTGTTCTGGAAACAAAAGAAGAATTAAAGCATTTTAGGGATTTATAGACTCTTTAGCTCAAATTACATTCATGCATACCTATTTAAGTACAATAAGTACAAATAACAAGAATTCATTTTAGAGTTCATGTAGAAAAGTAAAATTATCTATTTCAAGTATTTAATTCATAAAAACTATAATTCATACAATATTATATAGGAATACATAAGGATATAAGAGAAACCTTCAAGAAACGTTCATAGAAGACTCAATTCATTCTCACCTCCATCAATTTGGACTATGGGGCACATGGAAGAACATAATCCATGTTCTAGTTAGCCGTACATATCTGAAAATTTTGAGTCTTGGGATTGTTGGAGGAACTCACAAGATTATGTTCAAACCATAGCCTTTTTCTCCCTTGAATCTTTTCTTTAAGTTGGAGAAGGTGTTTTAGCATGAAAAAGTTAAATGGATGTGTTTAGGGACTTGTTTATGTACAAAAATGTCAAGGTAAGGACTTGAAAGGGCAGGAAAAGACTAAAATAACCTCTTAAAAATGTTGTAAAAGTTATCCATGGGCCAATCTATGGACGAAGGAACAAATTCGTAAACTTTTTGGCAAATTTTGGGGTCTTTGGATCGACTCCGCGAGCCTAATCTACGACTCATAGAAGCATGTACGACCCGTAGTTGGGTCTGTTAAGTCTGGGAGTCAAAAATGAACTTTGTAATGTTTTTCTCAGAGTTAACATTATGGTCCATCAATAAAACCATGGCCCATAAGTCAGTTCTTAACTCAACTCTGCTCTGGCAGTTTGTAGTAAAATGGTCATAACATTTTACTTCAAACTCCAAATTAAATGAAATTAGTGGGATTGGAAAGATAATTCAAAGACTTTTCATTTCAGGGGTCATGGTCCACTAATTTTTTGTGTGCTAAAAGTTGTGATAGTTTAAAGTTGACATTTTTATAATCTAAAGTGAGAAAGTCAATTGATAGGAATGTTTTGAACTCAGCTAAGTACTAGAGGTATCTTATGACCCTAATACACTTCCCACATATAAGAATGGGGCTAGAAACATAGATATATGTAAGAATAGAGTTATGGGGTTTCACAAGACAAATCAATCTCATTTGATTGATAAAAACCTTGTCGTTGTTGATACTGGAAGACACAACCATTCCATTACAAAAAATAATTAGTGGCACCAATTTTGTGCTATTTTTCGAGCCACAACAAACACTAATAAAATCAATGTATAAAACATTTGAGTCAACACAAACACTATATTACTAAAAAAAGCAAGGGAGAAAAACAAATTATACTAAACTATGTTGCGTATACATATACTAACACATATATTGTTGAACGTATATACTCATAAATAAATTTATGTAACAAATAACTGAAAGAAAAAGAGCAAAACAAACCTCCAATGGAGAATCAAATTTCATGTTTCGGAGTGGGCAAGGATGACACAAGGGAAGACCACTCTTCATAACAGATAATATTTATTCTAATAGATAATATTAGAAAATTTTAAATTAAACTGTACACATCTTCGCATTAACTAATAACATCTTATAAACCATTATTTAGTAAAAGATATTGCAATGACCCTTTAGGTCATTTTATCCACTCCTCATTATTTTGAGCATTTGGAGCTTTTCCATAGTGACCCTAAGTAATTATAATTTGTTGGCACTAATAGCTCTATTTTCTGGTCATTTATCTAATTTTTGAGCCAATTTTCTGTTTTGAAGCTCTTGGAGTTTGAATGGTTGACATCGGTCAAACTCTAGGAAGATGGACTTAGAACAGAATTTTGATAGTTCGACAAACTCTAGAATAGTAAAATTAGGCTACGAACATGGTTGGTTCAAGCATCGAGGTCTTCGGTGCTAGTTTAGGCCGTTTAGCTTTTTGGCCTTTGAAATTTATAAAAGAGTTGACTTTGGTCAACATTCTTGAAAATACACTCGAATAGAAATTTTTGTGACACAGTTAGCCACAGAATATTAAGTTTGGCCTGGAACAACCTTTTGTTCCACTCTCAAGGCTTCTAGACTTATTTTGAGGCCCTCGATGAATGTTGGGTATAAATATAATAGCCTTAGGAGTGGGACCCACACTCCGATGTATATGACCCCATATGAAAATTTTAACTACATTGTTAAGTCTAAAATATCGAATTTAGTGCGATAACATATTCTATTTGTACGTATGAGATTCTGAACTAATCTCAAATTGCACATCAAAAATTTCAACCTTGACGAATATATGCATTTCAGCTAATATCTAGTATAGGTGAAATTGATGTCCGTGATCAAGATCGCCAAGCTGCATTCATGGAGGTCGAATGTTTTTGTTCTTCACATTCGCGGAGGGGACACTGTGATCGCATAGGACTGAGACCTTTGTGCACCGCGATTGAAGAGGAATTTCTAGCAAAGGTGACTGCATCTATACTCTATGATCATAGGGTACTATTCACTGCGATTGTGGAGGTATCTTTTGTGGTCTACGTATTTGATTTCCAAGTCGTGACTAGCTCAATTGTAATATTCAAGATATGATTTCTCTGCCACTTCAAGGCCAAATTGGATGATAGAAAGCTCCATTTCATGTGAAATTTTGTGCGGAACACGTTGGTAAGCCCATAAATTGGATTGGTACTTCTTGCTGAGGTAGATTCTTGATTTTAGCTATTGTGTTTGAGTATTTTTGAATTGGATTTTGGGTAAATTTATTTGAGGATTGATATCTTGAGCATTTCTGGGTCCATTTTAAGAGATTCTTGGGTCTAAAATATGGGGAGGGTGTACTTCGTTTCAACTGTGTGGGTTCTATTTGTAATATACTTCTATATTTAGTTGCTAATATATATCATCTTCATATTCTATTTTGAGAGAAACTTTGGGAGGTCATTTCCTGAAAAATTCAGGTTCATTTATAGAGATTTTTTAGGCTATCTTACATGGTGTAATCGAACGGTGCGTTAGATGCTTTGTTGGAGGTAATTTAGTCAAATGTGCTGTTGGTTTTTTTTTTTAAGATTTTGGGGAAATTGGGTTTTCTTTTTTCATTGGTGCTGTGATGTTTTTGAGCCTTGAATTGTACCTCATTTTAAGATTGCCATCACAAGTCCCAAAGTCCCATTTCAGCCCAATTTTAAGTCTAACTTCAAAAATTATTTTCTTGATAGCAAAATATATGTTTTGTTGTATAGATCAATCAATTGATAACCTGATGGCAATTGGGGGTGTTTTAGGCACTGACAGTTCTTGTGGAGTGGATTTGGAGTGCGTGTGGTTGATTTCCAGGTAGGCAGAAATCTTCGCTTTGAATAAGCTCTTATGGATAATGTTTAATATATATTTCTTGATAGTTAGAATTTTATTTGCCTAGTATGCCTTCCATGCCATTCTTTCTTCTTCACGTGATTGTTTGTCAAGCCTTAGTCTAGGATAGACTTTTGGGGACTCTACATTGAGATGGTGGTTGAGCTAATTATACTCCAAAGTGGGGTGATTAGTTTTATTTAGGGATCATGTGAGTAGCCTTAAAGTAAAGTGAGACTTAGTCACTTGTTATAACGCCCTAGTGCCCTTTTATATCTAGTTGTGGATTCTAGTAGGCTTGATTGATGATGGTATTCCTTGAATCGATACTTGGGACCTTAGACGCCCGTCGTGGCCTTGGATTGACTTGTTTACACTCTATATCTAGGCTGGAGACATTTCTATTGGGCTTTGTAATGGGGTAAAGCTGATTGTTGAGTATGTTCCTTGTGTTAGATTTTGATATTTGAGAGGCTTGTTGTAGCTATAGATTCATTTAGATGGCTCAATTATTGACTTGATCTATATACTTGGTGTAGGTGATGACTATTGAGATAGATCCTGCCTCTTTGCTTGTTGTTGGCTTCTTTGGTCCGCTTAGATGATCTCGT
>JAABOM020012381.1:0-19396 GCA_011800125.2 Solanum clarkiae | reverse complement strand
CACTCCTTTCATCATCATATACATACATTCATTTTCATCATCATTTCATAATCATGTCATCATCATTCTATCATCATATAGTCATTCAACTCATAAGATATGCATTGGACATTTAATTCCTCAAGAACCCATAACCGGATATTTTATCAAACACTTAGAAGGTGTGTAGTGCTAGTGTAAAATCATGCATTTCAAGAGTGTTATCATGCTAGAAATTTCAATGTAAAACCATCAATAGAGACTTCGTAACACCCTCAAGCATTATACATCAAAACCCTTCATCAAATCTCATATTAGATCTTAGATTAATAGCCCAAAACATAGTAAAAAAGTCATAATTTCATAATTCCCAACATAGTGTGCGGTGATTTTCATAATAAATAAGACCCATTTGTAAATCAACTTTGAATCATGCAATTTTTAAGAAAAGGAAGCTTGCGCATCATGGGTAAAAGAAACCCATGAAAGAAACTCGCATACCTTAGCTTAGGAGATGAACTTGATGAGGATTGGAGATGGAGACTTGAATCTTGAGAGGAAATCCTTAGATCCGGATGAGGTTTGTGACTTGACTTTAAGAGATGAAATATTGGCTAAGTATTTGAATGAGTATTGAGGAATATGAGGATGAAAAATGGCTAACTATAGGTATACTAATCTTCGGGGACACTTAAGCCCAAGACCCAAAAGTCTTGGACAGTACAAAAAAAATTAGGCAGAAATTACACAAGTTCACGTCGTGGACCTATCGCGGAGACTGAATCAACACATGTCCATGATAAAGGTGTGTCGCGGCACTATGATGGACAGACACTAGATAAGAAATTTATAGAAAATATAAATTGCTATTTATTTGCTCTTAAATTGGGGTTAGACACATTTTCCACTCAAAAATGAACCCCCTATCAAGAATATGAACTCGGACTTTTAATATCGCCCATGAATTTTAAGATATATTGAAATTACAATTCTAGGCACTTCCGAGGAACATTTTCGGGCACTTTTTGGGCTCTTACAATGTGGTAGTCAAGGGTAGGTTCATCTCTTGCATTAAAGCACGTAAGTTAATCTCTAAGGGTTGCCTCTATCATCTTGTGAGAGTTAGGGATGTGGAGTCTAAGGCCCTTCCCATAAAGTCGGTTCCAGTTGTAAATGAGTTCCTTGATGTCTTTTCAAATGACCTTCCCGGTATTCCTCCCGAAAGGGAGATAGATTTTGGTATAGACCTCCTTCTAGATACTCAACTCATTTCTATTCCCCTTACCGTATAGCCCCGATGGAGTTGAGAAGTTGAAGGAACAATTGAGGGACTTGTTGGAGAAGGGATTTATTAGGCCTAGTCAATCACCTTGGGGTGCACCGGTGTTCTTTGTGAAAAAGAAGGATAGGTCTCTTAGAATGTGTAATGACTACCGGCAACTTAATAGGGTCACCATCAAGAATAGGTATCCTCTTCGAAGAATTGATTATTTGTTTGACCAATTGCAAGGGGCTAGCCATTTCTCGAAGATTGATCTTTGGTCTGGGTATCATCAAGTAAAGGTGAGGGAGTATGATATTCCCAAGACGGCCTTCAAGACTAGGTATGGATATTATGATTTAGTTGTGATGTCTTTTGAGTTGACTAATGCACCAGCTATCTTCATGGATCTTATGAATAGGGTCTTCAAACCCTATCTTGATTCGTTTGTTGTGGTCTTCATTGATGTCATTTGATCGATTCTCATAGAAAGGAGGAGCATGTCGCTCATTTGAGGGTAGTTTTGCAAAGATTGAGGGAGGAGAAGTTGTATGCTAAATATGAGAAGTGTGAATTTTGGTCGAAAGAAGTTTCCTTCTTAGGTCATGTGGTGTCGGGGGATAGTATTAAGGTGGATCCTAAAAAGATGGATGTGATTAGAAATTGGCCTAGACCATTGACCTATCAGATATTAGGAGCTTCTTGGGCTTAGCAGGTTACTATCAGAGTTCATGAATGAGTTCTCTTCTATTGCTTCTCCTAAGACCAAATTGGCTCAAAAGGAGACTAAGTTTGTGCGAATCGATGAGTGTGAAAGGATCTTCTAAATATTGAAAGATAAGCTTATGTATGCTCCTATTTTTTCACTACTGCAAGCGCTAGAAGGATTTGTTGTGTATTGTAATGCTTCTTAAGTTGGTTTGGGTTATGTTCTAATGCAAATTGGTAAGGTGATAACCTATGCTTCTAGACAACTCAAAGTTCATAAAACGAATTATCCTACTCATGATCTTGAACTACCTATCGTGGTATTTGCATTAAAGATTTGGCATCATTATTTGTATGGGGTACATGTTGATGTGTTCACCGATCATAAG
Source organism: Solanum clarkiae (assembly GCA_011800125.2). Lineage (NCBI taxonomy): Eukaryota > Viridiplantae > Streptophyta > Magnoliopsida > Solanales > Solanaceae > Solanum > Solanum clarkiae. The sequence continues at coordinate 17,059 of JAABOM020012381.1, read as the reverse complement.
AGTCTCCAATATATCTTCACTCAAAAAAATCTTAACTTGAGGCAAAGAAGATGGTTAGAACTTCTTAAGGACTACGATATGAGTGTGCATTATTAATCGGGTAAGGCTAATATTGTGGCAGATGCTTTGAGTAGGGTGTCTATGAGTATCCTATCTCATGTTGATGGTGGTGATAATGAGGTGACTAGGACGGTCCATCGGTTGGATAGATTGGGAGTTAGGTTGGAAAAGGTTGATAATGGTGGTATTATTGTTGTTGATGGTTTTAGATCTTCATTGGTTGAGGAGGTGAAAGCTTAGCAAGACCTTGATCCCTCCATGTTAGAATATTTAGGCCTTGGCTAGTGATGGGAAGGTGAAGGTTTTCTCCCAAGGCGGAGATGGTACCCTTAGATACCAAGGTAGGTTGTGTGTGTCTTGTGTTAATGACTTGAGAGAGAGGATTCTTGATGAGGCTCATGGTTCTTCCTATTATATTCACCCTGGTTCTACTAAAATGTATAGAGATTTGAGAGCAGTGTATTGGTGGGGAGGCATGAAGAAAAACATTGCAAAAATTTGTATCCGGTTGGCATAGTTACCAACAAGTCAAGGCCGAACATCAAAGGTCGGGTGGCCTAACTCAAGACATAGAGGTTCCTACTTGGAAGTGGGAAGAAATTAATATGGACTTTATAGTTTGGTTGCCCAAGACTAGGAAGGGTTTTGATTCCATTTGGGTTGTGGTTGATAGGATGATGAAATCAGCTTACTTTCTACTAGTTAAGACCACATAGGGGGCTGAAGAGTATGCTAGGTTGTACATTCGTGACTTGGTGAGATAGCATAGGATTCTTTTATCCATCATATCGGATCGTGGTGCTCAATTTACTTCACATTTTTGGAGGTCTTTCCAAAGGGGTCTTGGTACAAAGGTTAAACTTAGTACGGCCTTCCACCCTCAAATGGATGGCCAAGATGAAAGGACTATTCAAACCCTTGAAGATATGCTTAGGGCTTGTGTATTGGAGCTTAAGGATAGCTATCATTCTAGCATCAGTATGGCTCCTTTTGAGGCTCTCTATGGTAGACCTTGTAGATCACCATTTGGGTGGTTTGAAGTTGGGGAGGTGGCTATGTTGGGATCAGATTTGTTTATGGAGGCTCTTGAGAAGATTAGGATGATTAGAGAAAGGTTGAAGATGGCCCAAAGTCGCCAAAAGTCCTATGCCGATGTGAGGAGAAGGGATCTTGAATTCAAAGTGGGCGATTTGGTTTATTTGAAGGTGTCACTCATGGAGGGTGTGGTTCAATTTTGTAAGAAGTAAAAGTTGAGTCCAAGATATGTGGGTCCTAGTAGGGTAATAAGGATAATTAGCAAGGTGGCCTATGAGTTGAAATTGCCTAGTGAGATGGATTTGGTTCATCCAGTCTTTCAGGTATCCATATTGAGGAAATGTGTGGGAGACCCTAATGTTATTATTCCACTTGATATTGTGGGTGTTTTTGAGGATGGTTTGACCGATGAAGATGTTCCAATTTAGATTTTGGATAGACAAGTGAAAAGGTTGAGGAACAAGGATGTGGCTTCCGTTAAGGTCCTTTGGAAAAATTAATAAGTTGAGAGTCCAACTTGGGAGGCCGAAATGGATATGCAAAAGTGAGATTCTTATATTTTCCACTACACTCAAGCCTAAGGTATTGATCTAAGTCCTTTATATTATCTCAAGTCTTAAGTTCAGGCCTTATGTCATTGCATATGTTCATGTTTAAGTTGAGAAGTTCATAGTGATTTTACACTTATGTTGAAATTTTTGAAATGATGTTTAAGTGCATTGTTGCTTCCTTATGTAGGATCAAATTTTCATATTCGCATCTATCATATACGTTTCTTTGACATTCGGGGATGAATGTTCACAAGGGGAAGATATTGAAACGATCCCTAAAATTTCTCGAAAATGTGCCTCAGAAGTGTTTGGAATCGTAATTTTCATATATCTCAAAATCCACGCGTGATATCAAAAATCTGATTTTATATTCTTGTTCAAGGGATCAAATTGAGTAGAAAATGGGTCTAACCCCAATTTAAGAGTAACCATAGCAAAATTCGAAAATTGCAAAAATGTGATTTTTAGAGACAATCCATGCCCCTGGCGCGACCCGTCAAGGATATACATCTATGTATTTTTGTGGCTAATTTCCTATCTCGGTCCAAAACTTTTGGTTCTTGGGCCTAAGTATTCCCAAATGTGAAAATGTCTATACTTAGCCTAATTTCACCCTCATATCATCCAAGACATTCCCCAATACTCACTCAAATACTTAGTCAAATATTTCACTCCTAATTCCAAGTCTCAAACTCATCTGGATCTTAAGATTCTCATTCAAGCTTGAAGTATCCATCTCCAATCCTCATCAAGCTATTCTCCAAAGCTAAGGTATGTGGGTTTATTTCATGGATTCCTTTCACCCATGATACCCAAGCTTCCTTTTACCCTAAATTGCATGATTTAAAGTTGATTTATTCATGGGTATTATGTATTATGAATTTCACTGCACACTATGTTGGGGTTTCATGAAATTGTGACTATTTTAGCATGTTTTGAGCTATGAATCTAAGATCTAATATTAGATTTCATGAAGGGTTTTGATGTATATTGTTTGAGGGTGTTACCAAGTATCTATTGATGGTTTTACACTGAATTTTCTAGCATGATAATACTCTTGAATTGCATGGTTTTACCTTAGTACTACACACCTGTCAAGTGTTTGATAAAATGTTTGATTATGGTTTTCTTGAGGAATTGAATGCCCAATGCATGTCTTATGAGATGAATGACTATATGATGATGAAAGGAATGTATGTATATGATTTTTCTTCTATATGGTGTTAGAATGTGACCATGCCCTACTCGGGGTTGCGCGTCGGATAACTATGTTGAGGGGTTTGTACCTTGATAACTATGTTGGGGGATTTGTACCTCGGTCTCCACGGGTGGTAGGGTGCAATGATCCACCAACCTTGTCGAGGGGTTTATACCTTGATAACCACATCAGGGGATTTGTACCTCGGTTATTAAAGGTAGTAAGGTGCGATGATCCACCAACCAATTGATGGAGTTGGTACCTCAACCACCAACGGTCGTAGGGTGCGATGATCCACCAATATCATGGTAGTCTATTCTTACACATGTATGATTTTCTATATAAGCATGATTTACTACATAGCATCTTCCACGCATACCATATTGTCATATGCTTATTCATTGCCTATGTTATGCATTTTGATTATGATGGTTATCACTTGTTACATTGCATCTTACATATTTCTTACATTAAACGTACTAACGGATACTCTATGCCTACATAATGTCACCACATAGGAATCGGAGCCCCGCTTGAACATCTCCATCCACGTGGCTAGTTACGATTTCACTCAAGCTTGTTGGTCAGTCTTCCATTTCGGGGACGTTGCTTATTGTCTCATGCTAAGTTCTAAGACTACCTTCCCTTTTATATAAATATTGACTATGAGGGTGAGTCGGGTTGCTTGTCTTGGCCGCTGCTCTTATCTATGTAGTAGAAGTGTTGTTGGACATGTCATATGTAATGTTATGAACTTTGATTCTCTCTTGACTCTTGTTGTTAGGATATGAATGATGTCCATTAGCCTCGGTTATCCCTATTTCTACTCTTTGTTGCGATTTCATTGCTTTCGCAACTAAGGATGTGTAATGATGTGCTAAGAGGCTTGCTTGGGGTCCCTTCGGGTTCCCCTTATGCCATGTCACGTCTAGGTCCTAGGCTTGGATTGTGACACACCATAGATGGTAGGGTGATACAAACATCAACCAATTAAGGGGTTGATACCTCAATCACTATGGATGGTAGGGTAAGACCACTATCAATCAATTGAGGGGTTGATATCTCAATCATCATAGATGGTAGGATAATGTGTTGATTAAAGGTAGGTTTATATCTTGCATTAAAGCCCAAAAGGATATCTCTAAGGGGTGTCTCTATCATCTTGTGAGGGTTAGGGATGTTGAGTCCAAAGTCCTTCCTATAGAGTAAGTTCCGGTGGTAAATGAGTTTCTTGATGTCTTTCGTAGTGACCTTCCTAGTGTTCCTCCCGTAAGGGAAATAGACTTTGGTATAGACCTCCTCCCCGATACTCAACCCATTTCCATTCCCCCTTACTGTCTGGCCTCAGCTGAGTTAAAGGAGTTGAAAAAGCAATTGACGGATTTGTTGGAGAAGGGTTTTATTAGGCCTAGCAATCCACCTTGGGGTGTATCAGTGTTTTTTGTTAAGAAGAGGGATGGTTCTCTTAGGATGTGTATTGACTACCGATAACTTAATAGGATCACCATAACGAAAAGTAACCAAGGATTGATGATCTATTTGTCCAACTTCAAGAGGTTAGTCACTTCTCTAATGTTGATCTTTGGTCTGGGTATCATCAAGTGAAAGTGAAGGAGTGTGACATTTCCAAGATGGCCTTCCGGCTACGATATGGGCATTAGGAATTTGTGGTTACGTTTATTGGGTTGACCACTGCACCGGCTATCTTTATAGATCTTATGAATAGAGTCTTTAAACCCTACCTTGATTTGTTTATGGTGGTTTTCATTGACGATATTTTGATTTATTCCCATAGTAAGGAGGAGCATATGGGTCATTTGAGGCTGGTGTTACAAAATTTTAATGAAGAGAAGTTATATGCCAAGTATGAAAAATGTGAATTTTTGTTGAAAGAGGTTGCTTTTCTAGGTCATATGGTGTCAGGGGATAGTATTAAGGTGGATCCTAAAAAGATGGGAGTAATTAGAAATGGCCTAGATCTTTGACTCTATCGGTTATTAGAAGTTTCTTGGGCTTAGCGGGTTACTACCGGAGGTTTGTGAATGAGTTCTCTTCTATTGGTTCTCCCATGACTAAGTTGACACAAAAGAAGGCTAAATTTGTGTGGACCGATAAGTGTGAAAATTGTTTCCAAACCTTAAAAGATAAGATCGTCTCCACTCCTATCTTGTCTCTATCGGAGGGTTGGAAGGGTTTGTTGTGTATTGTGATTCCTCTCGAATTGGTTTGGGTTGTGTTTTGATGCAAAATGGTAAGGTAATAGCCTATGCTTCTAGACAACTCAAGGTGCATGAAAAGAATTATCCTACCCATGATCTTGAATTGGCCGTCGTGGTATTTGCTTTGAAAATTGGGTGTCAATATTTGTATGGGGTGCATGTTGATGTGTTTACTGATCATAAGAGTCTCCAATATGTGTTCACTCAAAAAGATCTCAACTTGAGACAATGAAGGTGGTTGGATCTTCTTAAGGATTGTGATATGAGTGTGCATTATCACCCCGGTAAGGCTAATGTGGTGGCCGATTCTTTGACAAGGGTGTCTATGGGTAGCCTAGCTCATGTTGATAATGGGGGAAAAGAGGTGGCTAGAGAGGTTCATCGGTTGGCTAGATTAGGGGTTAAGTTGGAAGAGGCTGAAAATGGTGATATTATGGTTGTCGATGGTTCAAAATCTTCCTTGGTTGATGAGGTAAAAGCAAAGCAATATCTTGACCCCCTCCTTGTTAGAATTGAAGGCCTTGGTTAGAGAGAGCAAGGTGGAGGTTTTCTCCCATGGGGTAGATGGTGCCCTTAGGTACCAAGGTAGGTTGTGTGTGCCTAGTGTGGATGACTTGAGAAAGAGAATTCTTGATGATCCTCATAATTCTTCCTATTCTATCCACCCCATTCTACAAAGATGTATAGGGATTTGAGGGAAGTGTTTTGGTGGGGTGATATGAAGAGGGATATTTCTAAATTTGTGTTTGGTTGCCATAATTGCCTACAAGTCAAAGCCAAGCATCAAAGGTCGGGTGGCCTAACCCAAGATATAGAGATTCCTACTTGGAAATGGGAGGAAAATAACATGGATTTTGTGTTTGGATTGACTAAGACTAGAAAGGGTTTTGACTCCATTTGGATTGTGAGTGATAGGATGACAAAGTCAGCTTATTTCCTAGTGGTTAAGACTACATATGGTGCCAAAGATTATACTAAATTATACATTCATGAGTTGGTTAGATTGCATGGGGTATCCTTGTCTATCATCTCGGATCGTGGTGCTCAATTCACTTCACACTTTTGGAGGTCCTTCCAAAGAGGTCTTGGTACTAAGGTTAAGCTTAGTACGGCCTTTCACCATCAAATGGATGGCCAAGCCAAAAGAACTATCCAAACTCTTAAGGATATGCTTAGAGCTTGTGTTTTGGAGTTTAAGGGTAGTTAGGGTGATCATCTTCCATTAATTGACTTTGCTTATAGTAATATCTACCATTTAGCATTGGTATGGCTCCTTTTGAGGCCCTTTATGGTAGGCGTTGTAGATCACCGGTTGGGTGGTTTGAAGTGGGAGAAATGGCTTTGTTGGGTCTGAATTTGGTCATGGATGCTATGGATAAGGTAAGATTGATTATATAAAGGTTTAAAATAGCCCGAGGTAGTCAAAAGTCTTAGGCCAATGTGAGGAGAAGGGAGCTTGCACTCAAGGTTGATGATTGGATCTATTTGAAGGTATCACCCATGAAGAGTGTCATTCATTTTGGTAAAAAGGGTAAATTGATTCCAGGATTTGTAGGTCCCTATAGGGTGTTGAGGAGGATTAGTGAGGTGGCACATGACCTGGAGTTGTCTAGTAAAATGGACTTGGTTCATCCAATCTTTTATGTATCCATGTTGAGGAAATATGTGGGTGACCCGAATGCTATTGTTCCATTGGATGTTCTAGGTGTTATTGAAGACAATTTGACTTATAAAGAGAATCTGGTATAAATTTTGGATAGACAAGTGAAGAGATTGAGAAGCAAGGATGTATCATCTCTTATGGTCCTTTAGGGGAATCAACAAGTTGAGACTGCTACATGGGAAGCCGAGGCGGACGTGCAAAAGCAATATCCCTAACTAATCCATTCTAATCAAGCCTAAAGTGCTAATCCAAGTCTCCCATGTGATTTCAAGTCTTAAGTTTCGGCCCTTATGTCATTTGCATGCATTCATGTTTATGTTAGCAAGTTCATGGTGATTTGGACACTTATGTTGATATTTTAGAAATGATGTTTAAATGCATGGTTGCATTCTTCTATAGCCTGAATTTATCTTGTTTATGTCTCGTCTAAACATTTCTTTGACATTCGAGGACGAGTGTTCCAAAGGGAGAGATATTGAAACGGACCCAAAAAGTGCCCAAATGTGCCTCGAAAATGTTCATAATCGTAATTTTCATATATCTCAAAATTTGTGCATGATATCAAAAATTTGACTTCATATTCATGATCAGGGGGAAAATTGAGTGGGGAATGGATCTAACCCCGATTTTAGAGCCATCATATCAAAATTTGAAAATCCAAAGTTGCAATTTCCAGAGGGGTTTTCGCGCCACTGGTGCGGCCGCCCTGTGTAATTTTTCCCCAGTTTTGTTAATTCAGTCCAAGGCTTTCGAATCTTGGGTCTAAGTCCTCCCTATGTGTAAAAACACCTATACTTAGTCAATTTTCAACCTCATATCATACAAGATATTTTCCAAAACCCTCTCAAATATTTGGACAAATATTTCACTCAAAATCAAGTGTCCTGAACTCATTTCCGGATTTAAGAAATTCAATCAAGCTTCAAGTTCTCATCTCAATCTTCATCAAGGAATTCTCCAATTTTGAAGTATGTAGGTTTCAAATATTGGGTCCTTTCACATATCGTGCCCAAGATCCCTTTTTACACAAATTGCATGTTTCTAAGTCGATTTACTTATGGGTCTTCTTATGGGTCTTTTTACATAAATTGCATGTTTCATAAATGTTATATTGTTATTATCCTATCCATTGCTTATGATATTACATTTTGCCTGTATTGCCTATTTCTTATTGCATTGTATCCTACGTACTTAGTACATTTAAACTTACTAATACATACTTTATGCCTACATGATGTTACCATGTAGGAACCTGAAATAACCCCAAAAAGTGCCCAAAAATGTGTCTCGAAATGCTCAAAATTTTAAATTCCATATATCTCAAAATTTGTTTCCTATTTTAACCATGTGAGGGGTTTGTACTTCGCCACCATGTTGATATGATTTGATTATAGTCAACCATGTAAGGGGTTTATACCAGACAACCGCCAAGGGGTTTATACCTTGAAAATCTAGCTTGGTCTCTTCTACACATATGATATTCTATATGAGCATGAGTTACTTAAGCATGTTTTACTTAAGCATTGATCATACATGTCATATTGTATATTATACCTATCGCTTAATATTATGCAATTCAATTATAATACCTATCTATTGTTGATTGCATCCTACATACTTAGTATAATAAAATGTATTAATGCATACGTTATGCGTACATAATGTCACCATATAGGAACCAGTGCCCAAGTTGATCACCATCCTCCTCCAAATGGCTAGTTCAGTGCTATTCAAGCTAGTTGGTGAGTCCTCCACTTCGGGGACCTTAGACAATGTTTCTCCTATTATGTATCGAGACATTCTTCTTTATTGTCTATTTTGACTATGAGGGTGAGCCCGGTTGCTTTATCTTGGCCCCCGCTCTTATCTATGTAGTAGAGGTGGTTGTTAGACATGTTAGGTATCTATAATATGAGTTTGACTCTTGTATCTTGACTAAGATATTGTGCAAGCTTTTCCCTTAGCCCCTTTGCCCCTATTCTTGCTCTTTAATGTTTTTATATGCTTTCGGAACTATTATATGTAATGATAAATTAAGAGGCTTGTTTGGGGTTCCTTCGGGTTCCCCATTCTTTGTATCACATCAAGGACCTAGGCTTGGGTCGTGACAAGCTTGGTATCAAAGCACTAGGTTGATTGATCCTCGGAATCTAACACACCGCATCGACTAGAGTCCTATTCATGGTTGTGAAGTGCGCCATGACTATGAATAAGAGGCTATGAGACGTTTTAGGAAATGTTTCCTTTCTTCATGTTCTATGTTATGCTATAGAGTTGTAGTGAGTTTTCCCCCTTACGATTGTTTTTTGCTATGCTACATCATAGTAAACACTAGAGGAAGACGGGCTCAAACTTCCAAGGAGAAACCCACCAATAGTGAGCTCTAGGACGCTCTCACTATGTTTGCGCAAGTTGTGGCAAACCAAGTCAATCAAGGGGCCCAAGCCTCTCATGCTACTATCCCGGAGCGAGGGTAAGAGACTTCATGAGAATGAATCCGCCGGTCTTATATGGGTTAAAGGTGGATGAAGATCCACAAGAGTTTATTAATGAGGTCTACAAAATCTTGAATATCATGGGTAGTGGTCCAAATGAGAAGGTGGAGTTGGCAGCTTACCAACTCAAAGGGGTAGCCAAATATGGTATGATCAGTGGAAGGGTGAGAAGGGGGTTGGTAATGTGGTGCTTTGGGAGGAGTTCAAATTGGCCTTCATTAATCAGTTTTTCCCTATTGAGCTTAGGGAGGCAAAGTTGGTAGAGTTTATGAACTTGAAACAAGGTGCTATGAGTGTGAGGGAGTATGCACTCAAGTTTAACCAATGATCAAAGTATGCTCCTCATTTGATGGTTGATCCTAGATCTAGGATGAATAAGTTTGTGAGGCCTCCAACTTGGTAAGTGAAGAATGTCGATCCCCATGCTAATTAGTGATATCAACTTGTCTCAGTTGATGACCTATGCCGAGCAAATAAAGGAGGAGTAATTGAGGAAGATAAGGGGGCATGAGGCTAAGAGGGCCCGGTTTGAAGGTAAATTCCAAAAGGGTGCTAAATTTCGTCAAGGCCAAGGGCCTTCCAATGCTACTAATAGTGGGTTTGCCAATGACTTCCCAAGGCCTCAAGGTGTTAGTGGGATGGATCCTATTGATGTGTGCCCTAAATGTAGAAGAAGCCATGGAGGACAATGTCTAAAAAGTTCTAATGCACGCTATGAATGTGGAGGGCTTAGTCACAAGAAGGTAGATTGTCCAAGAAACCATCCAAGGTCCGAGGTGCTAATGTGGTTCTATTGGAAGAGGTGGTCCTTAAGGTAGTGTCCCAAGGCACAATCAATTTTATGCTCTACATGGGAGAAAAGGGGTTGTTGAGGTCCCCGATGTTTTTACCGGTATGTTGAAAATCTTTGACCTTGATGCATATGTTTTGATTGATCCGAGTGCCACTCTTTTCTTTGTTACCCCTTTTATTACTAAAAAGTTCCATGTTGTCCCCGATTTATTGCGTGAGTCATATGAAGTGTCTACTCCTATTAGTGCCTCTATTGTTGCTAGGAAAGTTTATAGGACTTGTCCCATTTGCATTTTGCATAAGTTGTTGCCTAGTAATCTTGTTGAATTAGACATGGTTGATTTTGATGTCATTCTTGGGATAAATTGGTTTCATGCCTACTATGCTTCTATTGATTGTAAGACCCGTAGGATTAAGTTTCAGTTCCCAAATGAACTTGTCCTTGAGTGGAAAAGTCAACATGTGGTGGTCAAGGGTAGATTCATTTCATGCATTAAAGCGTATAAGTTGATTTCTAAGGGGTGTTTATATCATTTTGTGAGGGTTAAAGATGTGGAGTCCAAAGTCCCTTCCATAGAGTTGGTTTCGGTTGTAAATGAGTTTCCTGATGTCTTCCCAAATGACTTTTCAGGTGTCCTTCCTGAGACAGAGATAGATTTTGGCATAGATCTCCTTCCCGATACTCAACCTATCTCTATTTCCCCTTACCCTATGGCCTCGGTGGAGTGGAAAGATTTAAAAGAGCAATTGAAAGATTTGTTGGAGAAGAGATTTATTAGACCTTGTCAATCCCCTTGGGGTACCCTGGTGTTGTTTGTGAAAAAGAAAGATGGGTTACAATGTGTATTGACTACCGGCAACTTAATAGGGTCACTATAAAGAATAGATATTCTCTTCCAAGAATTGATGACTTGTTCGATCAATTGTAAGGGGCTAGCTTCTTCTCTAAGATTGATCTTCGGTTCGGGTATCATGAAGTGAGGGTGAGGGAGTGTGATATTTCTAAGACGGCCTTACGGACTAGATATAGGCATTATGAGTTTGTTGTTTTGTCGTTTGGGTTGACTAATGCACCGGCCATCTTCATGGACCTAATGAATAGGGTATTCAAATCTTACCTTGATTTCTTGTTGTGGTATCATTGATGATATTTTGATCTACTCACATAGTAGGGAGGAGCATATGGGTCATTTGAGGGTTGTGTTGTAAAGATTGAGGGAGGAGAGATTATATGCTAAATATGACAAGTGTGAATTTTGGTTGAAGGAGGTTGCATTTGCATTCTTGGGTCATGTGGTGTCGGGGGATGGTATAAAGGTGGATCCTAAGAAAACTGATGTGATTAGGAATTGGCCTAGACTATTGACCCCATCAGATATTAGGAGCTTCTTGGGTTTTGCGGGTTACTATAGAAGATTTGTAAATGGGTTCTCCTTCATTGCTTCCCCTATGACCAAATTCACTTAAAAGAAGGTTAAGTTTGTGTGCACCGATGAATGTGAGAGGAGCTTCCAAACATTGAAGGATAGACTTGTGTCCGCTACTATATTGTCACTACCGGATGGCTTGAGGGTTTTGTTGTGTATTGTGATGCATCTAGAGTTGGTTTGGATTTTGTGCTAATGCAAAATGGTAAGGTCATAGCCTATGCATATAGACAACTCAAAGTGCATGAAAGGAACTACCCTACCCATGATCTAGAGTAAGTCATCATTGTCTTTGCATTAAAGATTTGGCATCATTATGTGTATGGGGTGCATGTGGATGTCTTCAACAATCATAAGAGCCTCCACTATGTCTTCACTCAAAAAGATCTCGACTTGAGACAAAGAAGGTGGCTAGAACTTCTCAAAGATTATGATATGAGTGTGCATTATCATCCGGGTAAGGAAAATGTGGTGGCGGATGCTTTGAGTCGAGTGTCCCTAGTAAGCTAGCTCATGTGGATGGTGGTGATAGGGAAATGGCTAGGGAGGTGCATAGATTGGCTAGATTGGGGGTTAGGTTGGAAGAGGTTGGTGATGATGGTGTGGTTGTTATTGATGGGTCTAAGTCTTCATTGGTTGATGAAGTGATGGCAAAACAAGATCTTGACTCCTCCTTGCTTGAATTGAAGGCCTTGGTGAAAGAGGGCAACGTAGAGGTTTTCTCCCAAGGGGGAGATGGTTCCCTTAGGTACCAAGGTAGGTTGTGTGTTCCTTGAGTTGATGGTTTGAGGGAGAAAATCCTTGATGAGGCCCATATATTCTTCTTATTCTATCCACCCCAGTTCCACCAAAATGTATAGAGACTTGAGAGATGTGTATTGGTGGGGAGGCATGAAGAGGGACATTACCAAATTCGTTTCCGGTTACCATAGTTGTCAACAAGTCAAAGCCGAGCATCAAAGGCCAATTGGCCTAACCCAAGACATAAAGATTCCTATTTGGAAGTGGGGAGTGATAAATATGGATTTTGTGGTTGGGTTGCACAAGACTAGAAAATGTTTTGATTCCATTTGGGTGATGGTTGATAGGATGACAAAATTGACTCACTTTCTACTGGTTAAGACCACATATGGGGCAGAAGAGTATGCAAGGTTGTACATCCATGAGTTAGTAAGGTTTCATGGGTTTCCTTTGTCCATCATATCAGATCTGGGTTCACAATTCACTTCACACTTTTAGAGGTCTTTCCCAAGGGGTCTTCGTACAAAAGTTCACCTTAGTACAGCCTTTCAACCCCAAACGGATGGCCAAGCCGAAAGGACAATTCAAACCCTTGAGGATATGCTTAGAGCATGTGTATTGGAGTTGAGGGGTAGATGGGATGACCATCTTCCTTTGATTAAATTCGCATACAACAATAGCTATCACTCTAGCATCGATATGGCTCCTTTTGAGGCTCTTTATGGGAGACATTGTACATCACCAGTTGGTTGGTTAAGGTTGGAGAGGTGTATTTATTAGCACCAGATCTGGTTATGGAGGCTCTTGAGAAGGTTAGTATGATTAGGGAAATGTTGAGAACATCCCAAAGTCGTCAAAAATCTTATGCCAATGTGAGAAGAAGAGACCTTGAATTCAAAGTGGGAAGTTGAGTCTAAGGTGTGTTGGTCCTTATGAAGTGATAAAGAGGGTTGTCAAGGTAGCTTATGAGTTGAAGTTGCCTAGTGAAATGAATTTGGTTTATCCGATGTTCCATGTCTCTATGTTGAGAAAATGTGTTGGTGATCCTAATGCTATTGTGCCTCTTGATGTTGTGGGTGTTGTTGAGGATAACTTGGCTTGTGAGGAGGTTCCAGTTTAGATCATATATAGGCAAGTGAAGAGATTGAGGAACAAGGAGGTGGCATCTATTAAGGTCCTTTGGAGGAACCAATAAATCGAAAGTGCTACTGGGGAGGCCGAAGCGGACATGCAAGAGCGGTATCCTTATCTTTTCCACTCCACTCAAGCTTAAGGTACTAATTCTAAGTCCACTATGTGATTTCAAGTCTTATAATTCAGCCCCTATGTCATTCATATGCACTCACGTTTAAGTTGGCAAGTTATGATGATTTTACACTTATGTTAAATTTTGAAAATAGTGTTTTAAATGTAACGTTGCATTTTGGTTGGGGCTGGTTTGCTTATGATCATTCTTGTCTTGTACGTCTCTTATACATTCAGGGATGAATGTTCCCAAGGGGGAGATATTGAAATGACCGCAAAAAGTACCCAAAAATGTGCCTCAAAATGCCCAAAATTTTAAATTCCATATATCTCAAAATCCATTTGCTATTTCTAAAATGCGACTTCATATTCTTGTTCAAGGGGTAAAATTTAGGGGATAAGGGTCTAACCCCAATTTTAGAGCAATCGAATCACAATTTCAAATTTCTAAAATTTCATTTTCTAGAGACGATCTGCAATAGCATCGCGAAGCGCAGCTCTGGCGGACATGTGTTAATTTAGCCTTCGTGACAGGTCCGCGTTGCGGACATATGTATTTCGCTGCCAGTGATTTCTATCTTGGTCCAAGGCTTTAGGGTCTTGGGCCTAATGTTCCCAAATGTGTTTTTACCTATACTTAGCCTTATTTCACCCTCATATCATCCTAAACATTCCCTAATACTCACTCAAAATACTTAGCCATATTTTCACTCCCAATTTCAAGTCCCAAACCATCATCCTAAGCTAAGGTTCTTCTCCAAGCTTCAAGCCTCCATCTCCATTCTTCACCTAGTTCATCTCTAAGCTAAGGTATGCCAGTTTCTTTCATGGGTTCCTTTCACCCATGATACCCAAGCCTCCTTTTACTCAAATTGCATGATTTAAAGTTGATTTACAAATGAGTCTTGATTATTATGAAATTCAATACACACTATGTTAAACCTATGTAAAGTTGTGACTGTTTTGCTATGTTTTGAGCTATAAATTTTGGATCTACTGTAAGATTTGAGAAGGGGTTTTGATGTATATTGCTTGAGGGTGTTGCAAGGTGCTGATTGATGGTTTTACAATGTATTTTATTGCATGATTTCATCTCTATAATTCATAATTTTATACTAGCATTACACACCCTCTAAGTGTTTGATAAAATATCCGGATGTGGTTTCTTGAATAGTTGAAGGTCCAAAGCATGAGATATAATATGAATGACTATATGATGATGAAATGAGCTTATGTATATGATATACTCTACATAAACTGTTGCATTAGACCATACCCGATCCGGGGGGATAAGAGTCCGAGTAACCATGTTGGAGGTTTGTACTCATCAACCAAGTAAGGGGCTTGTACTTCGCCACTGTGTTGATAAGGTGTGATTATCATCAACCATGTGAGGGGTTTATATATAACCACCAAGGGGCTTGTACCTTGAATAGATAACTTAGTCTCTTCTACACATATAATATCTTATATGAGCATGAGTTACTTAAGCATTGATCATACATGTCATATTGTATATTATGCCTATTGATTAATATTATGCAATTTGATTATAATGTCTATCTATTGCTGCATCCTACATACTTAGTATATGCAAACGTACTAATGCATACTCTATGCCTACACGATGTCACCATGTAGGAACTGATGCCCAAGTTAATCACCATCCTCCTTCATGTGGCTAGTTTGGTGCTATTCAAGCTAGTTGGTGAGTCCTCCACTTTAGGGACCTTAGTCTATGTTTATCCTATTATATATTGAGACATTTTTTTATCGTCTATTTTGACTATGAGGGTGAGCCCGATTGCTTTGTCTTGGGCCCCGCTCTTATCTATATAGTAGAGTTTGTTGTTAGAGATTTTATGTATCTATGATATGAGTTTGACTCTTGTCTCTTGACTATGATATTGTGTAAGCTTTTCCCATTGCCCCTATTCTTGCTCTTTAATGTTTTTATATGCTTCCACCACTAATGATGTGTAATGATAAGTTAAGAGGCTTGTTTGGGGTTTCTTCAGGTTCCCCATTCGTCGTGTCACGTCTAAGCCCTAGGTATGGGTCATGACAGAAACGGAGCCCCACATGATCATCCTCCTCCTCCACGTGTCTAGTACGATTTCTCTCAAAGCAAGTTGGTGAGTCCTCAACTCCGAGGACATACTTCTCTTGATTTATGTTATGTATTGACTCTTCTTATGTTGGAAACTTATGGCTATGAGGGTGATCCCGGAGATTATCTTGGTCCCTGCTCCTATCTATGTATTAGAGGTGTTATTGGAACCTTATGATATGTTAATGTTATACTACTGGCTTGTATATGTTTCTATGGTATCCAAGATATCCCTTAGCCCCGTATTTCCCCTTTATCTATCTATTGTTGTTGTTTCATTGCTTCCGCGATCAAGGATGTGTAAGAGTATGCTAAGAGGCTTGTTTGGGGTCCATTCGAGTTCCCCATTCATCGTGTCACATATAGGCGCTAGGCTTGGGTCGGGACAGGAAATTTTAATTCAAGAAGATGTAATGCAGCTTGAATACAATCATGAACTACTCGACACAACCGAAACAGTGCAACAATTGGATGTGGTTGTTATTGAGCAAGAAGATGTGTGGAATGATTCAAATAGTTTGATTATTACTAATTGAAACATGAAGGAAGTATCTGTTAATTAGATATATATGGACAAGGCAATACTAAATGCTGTCGTGGATAAGTATACAATCGATAATCAATTGAATTCTTGGTTGACAGGTCCAACGCTATAAGGTAAAGATAGTTTGTGACGAATTTTAAGGACATACGAGGTTCCTGTGTATCCTCTTCCAGATGTAACCAAATGGAAGAGGTAGTGTTGCCACCAAAGTGTAAACGACCTCCCGAAAGGCCAAAGAAGCAACGTAATAAGTTGTATATAGAGATGAAGGGAAAGAATAGTAGCAATTCTTGTAGTACATGCGGAGATTTTTTTCACAACAAACGTACCTGTAGATTTGCACCTCGTAATAATTAGCAATGGCCTTTCTTCCTTTTTAATTTAAAAAAGAGGATTATGTCGATTATCAAATTTGTTTCTATGATGTCAACTGTTGATGGAATAAAATTGGTTTTCTTTACCTTGAATTTTTTTTTTTTTTTTGTATAACAAATTATCAATTTTTTTTTGCCTCCCTCCGCCTTGTAAAAAATACTCTGATTTTCTATAAGCTATAACTAGATAATACAATAGTGAGCTCTTTCAAATAGTTGTCCTGGCAAAAAGGTACTATTGTCATGGTGTATTCAGTAATCCTAAAATGATTGTGTGATCTTGCTGTAGTTAATGGACATCGTTTTGGATTTGTCTCATACGTATGCTAAAAATAATTCACCGAAATAGAGATTTCATAACAATTTAACAAATTTTTTGAATAGTTGATGATGTATTGTTATTGTTAATCGAACAGATTCTCATCGTTTTGCCTCCTTTGCAAATATGCTCTGGTTCTATAACTAGATAATACTATAAACTGAGCTATAATCTATCAAATAGTCGGCCTGGAAAAAAGGTACTATTGTTGTTGGATTATAATGAAACAGATTTGAAGAAGAAAAACAACACAGCTTTTCAGATATGAAGTTCTTATTTATTAGAA